>JAJJLU010003479.1:0-78932 GCA_023807065.1 Isotricha intestinalis
ATTTTAGGTAATTTAATTGAAAATAAAGAAATTAATAAAAAAGGAAAATATAAAAAAATAATTAAAAATAATGATGTCATTGATATTTATCACTTGTTTATTAATGAACCAAAAAAATTACTTAAAATTACAGAATAAATAGTATTAATTTTATTTTATTGATTTTTTAAAATTTGATAATAATACATATTTTTTTCTTTTATTTGTATAAAATTATTTTCGGCTCCTAGGATGCTTCCTGAAAGTGTCCTGGGACGCGTCCGGGACGGGACGCGAATAGAAAAAAATCCATTACCAAAAAATGTCAGAAAAAAATGAAAATTTTGAAAAGTCATCAACTCAAAATCCAATGACAATTCAAAACAAAGAATATTAAGTTCAAGCGGTGGTGGTGCATGAACAATAAATTCCTATAACATACAATCAAAATATTATAAAGACAAATCAAATAATATTTAAAAGTACTCCTCTATTGGCAATATGTCCAAATTGCTGTTAATGGTTTAACAAGAACTGTGACTACTTGTAGTGTTTCTAATTGCTTATGTTGTTTATTTACTGATCCTATTTGTTGGTGCTGCTTTCTATTATTAAGAGGTAAAGATCTTAATTGTAATAATGCTGTTCATTATTGTCCGAGATGTAGTGTAGTCTTAGGAAATTATACATTCTTGTTAAATCTTATTTATATATATATATTATTTTTTTTCAACTTTTCTTTGAAAATTTTTTTATGTTTAATATATTTGCTTGTTTATTTGGTTTTTTTGTTTTTAAATATTATTTTTTTCCCCTTTTTTTCATTTATTTTTATTAAATTTCAAATATTTTAAAATTTCTTTATTCTTTATTAATAGTTAATATGATTATTTAATGAAATAAAAAAATTTTTTTTAAAACAAAATAATTAAAATTGAAATATAAATACATCAAATTTGAATAATATATTTATAACTCTTGAATTAAATTATATAAAAAGAAAAAATACAAATATTTAAAAAAAAGAAAAAAAAATTAATCATCAGGGTCATAAAAATCACCATCATTGATAAGAGAAAACAATTCATTTTGAAAAATAAGAACATCACTTTTAAAACCTTCTTCGATTTCTTCAATGAAAGGATTTAATTGTTTATATAAGAAAAACAAAGCAACTTTCATTTTAAAATTACATAAATAAAGCATTTTTAAACTCATTTCATCATAATGACAATTTAGATCAATTCCTCTTCTAACTAATTCTTTTAATTCTTTCATTAATTTAATAATTTTTTTTTTTAATTTATCAGAAATATTTTGTTTCTTCATTATTTTTTCACATTCTTCATAATAATCAGCACAAAGTTCATTTTCTAAATTAAAATTTCTATAATTCCAAAATAATCTTGCAGTTTTTAAATATTTATCAATTTCCTCTTTTGAAAAAGGATTCTTTGAAACTGACCAAACTTGTTTTAATTGATTTCTTTCATATTCTTCTTCATCAAAATTTATTTCTTTTTCATATTTTTCTGTAAATTCATATATATTACATTGACGATTAGCTCCTATTCTTATTTTTCTTCTTTTATATTGTGGATTTGAATGAAATATATTTAATAATAAGTAATTTTCTCTTGAATTTAATTTTGGACCTTTTCTTTTTTTATTTTCTTTTATATTTATATTATTTATTTCAATGTTATTATTTTTATTTTGGCTTAAATTATTATTATTATTAGTATTATTATTGTTGTTATTATTTGAATTTCTTATATTGTTTGAGGTACCACTTTCATTTTTGTTTAATGTTAAATTTGTATTATTCTTTTTTGATTTATTTTGATTTTTTTCTCTTTTTCTTTTTTCTCCTAAATTACTGTTTGTTGATTTGAAAATTTTTTTTTTTTCATTTTTTGCCTTTTGATTTTTTTTATTTTCTTCTTTTACAATTGGTTTGATATTTTCAGAAACTTTAAATGGAATTTTTGGCTTTTGCTTACAATTTGTACATAAAATATTTCCAGTACCTTCATTTAAATTTAAACATTTTAAATGAAAATTTTTTTTGCATTTTTGACATTTGATTAAATCATTAGGTTGATTACAAATTTTGCAAACTTGAATTGTGACTTCTTTTTTGTTATTTTGAAGGAAATTTAATGCTGTAAATAAGAAGTTTGATGAATTATTTTTATTCATATTTAAATTATCATTATTATTATTTGAAATTGTTTTTTGTAATGCATTATCTTTTGGAGTATTATTTAATTTATTGCTCATTTTAAATGATAAAGAAAAAACATTTATATAAAATAAAATTATTGTCTTTTAATGTTAAATAATTAAAAAAACAATAATTTTCTAATAAACTCATAAAAATAGGATAAATTATTTTTAAAATATATATTAAATGTATATTATAATAATAATAAAATTAGAACAAATTTCAATTCCTAAAAAATAAATTTATATAAAAAAATTAGTTGGACTAACCCATCTTTCTTTATGAACTTCTCTAAATTTATATTGTAAAGGAGGAATTCTTTGTAAATTTAAATTATTGTTTTTTCTATTACTTAATTGACCTACTTTATAAGGAACTCCAAATTCTAAAATAAAAAAATATAATAAATATAATTTACCTCTTAAATTATTTGAATTTTGTAAAATTAATCTACTGACATTTCCAATTCTACTTCTAGATTTTTTCATATTATTTGATTTTGAAATAAAGGATTCTCCTTTATATAATCTTTCTATTGAATCTAAAGGTAAATTTCTTTTTTTAATTATTTTTTTTGGAGAAATATAATTTTCATTTTGAACTAATGTTAAAGTTATTTTTGTATTAGTATAAGAAGGATTTTTAAGTTTTTCTAAATTTAATTTTCTTGTGAAATTAAAAGCAATATCTTCTTGATTAAAAGTTATTGTAATTTTATTACGTTCATTATCAGTTGAATAATCTACTGGGTAATTATTTTCAGTTAAAAAAGTATCTAGAATATACATTAAATCTTCTGTTGATGAATGATTTTCTATTATTACTTTTTGAACAAATTGATCTTTTGTATTTATATAACTTTTACTTCTTCTATGCAGAGAATTTAAATTTAGTCCATCATTTGATTTATATAAAGGATCAATTCCAGTTTCAATTGTATTTAAATTTCCAAAATTCATTTTTTTATTCTTTATTATTTATTAATATAAAAGCCAAAAAATAAATAAAAACAAAAACTAAAAGTTAATAATAGAATATATAAATAATTAAAAAAATTTAAATAAAATAAATTATCTAAAATGTCTTCACAAAATAATCAAATAAATAACATCCAAACTCCTTTAAATAACCCATTATCAAGAAAGAAGAAAAATAAGTTATTATATAAAGAGCGTCAAAAAGAGAAGAAAAAGCAATTAAAAAAGTTAAAAAAATCAAAAAAAAAGAAAATTATTTCAAATATAAAGAAGTCATCTCCCCAAATTCAAACAACATCAACTCCTTTAGATTTTATTCCAGACTCAAATTTCAAAATAGAATATTTTGAGCAGAAGCCGGATTTCAGTAAATATAAAAACATATCGGAAATGAAACAAATATATGATTCATTTCAAAAAACAATAGAAAAACAAGAATCGAAAGTGTATTATAATGAAAATGATCAATTAGAAAATATGAATGATTCTTTAGAAAACATTGTTGAAATCCAAGAAAAAAAAATTTTAAGTAAAAAGAGTAAGAAAAAATTATCTCGAATAAAATTATCGTCACTAAAACAATTTTCTAAATATCCAGAAGTAGTAGAAGCATGGGATCCAACAAGTCCAGATCCAAAATTATTAATATATTTTAAATGTCTTCGAAATACAGTTCCAGTTCCAAGTCACTGGGCTCAGAAAAATCAATATTTACAAGGAAGAAGAGGTCAAATAAGAGATCCTTTTAAATTACCTGATTTTATTGAATCAACAGGAATATCTCATATAAGAAACGTTGAAGATGAGAAAAAAGGACTTAAACAAAAATTAAGAGAGAGAATGACTCCTAAATTAGGAAGATTAGATATTGATTATCAAGTATTACATGATGCTTTTTTTAAATATCAAACTAAACCACCATTAAGTCTTCATGGTGAAGTTTATTATGAAAATAAGGAATTTGAAAATAGAATGAAAAATTTTCAACCTGGTAGAATATCACAAAATTTAAGAAGTGCACTTGGAATTAATGAAACATCTGATCCTCCATTCGTTGCTAATATGAGAAGATATGGTCCTCCTCCTGCATATCCTAATTTAAGAATTCCTGGTGTCAATGCTCCTATGAATGATCCTGCTGCTTATGTTACAATGAATTTGTGGAAGGAACCTACTATCAAAGAATACAAAGAATTAGTCTGGGAATTCAAAGGAGGAAATGGACATTGGGGAGAAATGATCGATGAGGATGATGAACAGGATGATGAAAGTGATATTGGAGGTGAACAAGATGATTTAGAATTAAGTAGTGATGGTGATAGACCTGATGTTAAGGGTTTGTTTAGAAAAGAAGATAAAGTAGAAAGGTTGGAAATTGGAAAAGGGGAATAATTTTCTTTTTTTTAATAATCATATTTTATTAGTTTTGTTAATTTATAATTTGTTTATATTTTGTATAAGGATATATGAAAGAATCAATTTATATAATCATTTTTTGAATTTTTTAATAAAAATATAAAAATAAAACCTTAAATAAAAAATAATTAAATATATAAAATTTAATCTTTTAGATTACTATTTTAAATTTCTTCATCAAAGCCACCATAATCTGATATTTCATCATCATCTTTTTTAATTTCTTCTTTAATAGTATCTTTATTTATTATGTTTGATTGAACTAAATTGTCATTTTTTTTTTCTTCTTTGTTATCTTCATTTTTTATTAGTGATTCAACTATATTATCATTTTTAATTTGTGATTCAACTATATTATCATTTTTTACTTGTGATTCAACTATATTATCATTTGATTCTTTTTTTTTTAAATCTGATTTTCTAATTAAATTATTTTCTTCTTTTCTAATTAAATTATTTTCTTCTTTGCTTAAGTCAGGATTTAAGTTATCTATTTCAATGTCTTCTTTAATTTCTTTTTCGTTTTCTTTTTTTATTGTTTCCTCATTTTTCATTTCTTCTTTGTCTTCATCATCATCATAATAATTAAGTTCTTCTTCTTTTCTTCTTTTTTCTTCATCTTCTTCTTTTTTTCTTTTTTCTTCAATTTCTTTTCTTCTTTTTTCTTCTATTTTTTTTATTTCTTCTTCTTCTTCTTTTTTTCTTTTTTGTTCTTCCTCTTCTTCTTTTCTTTTTTGTTCTTCCTCTTCTTCTTTTCTTCTTTGTTCTTCTTCTTCTTCTTTTCTTTTTTGTTCTTCTTCTTCTTCTTTTCTTTTTTGTTCTTCTTCTTCTTCTTTTCTTCTTTGTTCTTCTTCTTCTTCTTTTCTTTTTTGTTCTTCCTCTTCTTCTTTTCTTCTTTTTTCCTCTTCTTCTTCTTCTTCTTTTTTTCTTTTTTGTTCTTCTTCCTCTTCTTTTCTTTTTTGTTCTTCTTCTTCTTCTTTTTTTCTTTGTTCTTCCTCTTCTTCTTTTCTTCTTTGTTCTTCTTCTTCTTCTTTTTTTCTTTGTTCTTCTTCCTCTTCTTTTCTTTTTTGTTCTTCTTCTTCTTCTTTTCTTCTTTGTTCTTCTTCCTCTTCTTTTCTTTTTTGTTCTTCTTCCTCTTCTTTTCTTTTTTGTTCTTCTTCCTCTTCTTTTCTTTTTTGTTCTTCTTCTTCTTCTTTTCTTTTTTGTTCCTCTTCTGCCTTATTTGGTTCTTCATCTACTAAAGTTGTAATTTGAACATCAGTTTTTTTATATATTTCATTTGTTTCCATTATTTCATTTTCTTTATATTGTTCTAAAATATCAATTGGTTCAATTTTTTTTGAATTATCTATTTTCCAAACTTCATAATTTTCTTTGATTAAATTAAGTATTTCTGTTCCTTCATCATTTAATTCTAAATCTCTACATTGTTTAATACAAATATTTAAACAATCCAAAGCATCTTCTTTTAAATCTTTTTCTTCAAACAATAGTACTGCATAATTTAAATATAATGATAATTTTATAGGTTCAGAATAAGGATAATCTTTTAATCTATCTATTCCTTTAACATATGAACCTTCACTTTCTTCATAAAATTGATTTTTTTCTTCTTCATTAACTAAATTTATTATATATCTGTTAAAATCTCCTTTCATTTTATCAAATAATGCTTTATCTAAATTATTATTTGAATTTTTAATTAAAAAATCTACTAATTCAATAAATTTTATTATTTTATGTTTAAGTTCCAATTTTTTATTTAATATTATTTTTCTTAAATCTTTATTAAAAGAAGAAATTAATTCACTATCTTCTTTTGAATTTAAACCATATTCATTATATAAATTATTATTATCTATATCATATTCTTTTGAACTCTCTTCTTGAGAAAATAATATTAATTTTTTATATTCATTTTCCAGAATTTTTATTCTTTTTTTTAACTTGAAATAAATTTTTCTAAAATTCCCAGAAAGTAAAATAATCAAATCTCTATCTAATCTTTTATCCCTTTCAATAATCTGATATAAATAATTATTACATTCCTCAAACATTCCAATCCTATAACAAACATGACACAAATGCTTTAATTCATTTGATTTCATTTTTTCATAACCATCAATCATTAAAAAATTAAAAAAAAACTTTAAAATAATTTTTAAAAAACATTTTTAAAAACAAAAAAATTAAAACATTAAAAACTTAAAAAAAACTATTATAAATCTAAAAAACCTAATTTAATATTTTAAGCACCTTCATGCATTCTATGAACACTAGTTAAAGCAACTTCTCTGAAATTTTTTCCATAATAATTATCAGAAACAACACCTCTCCTAAATCCTTTATACCCAACAATATAAGGTAATTCACTCGCATAACTTTTTTTATTTTTACAAGCTTCTTTAAATTTATCACTCATTCCTTCTTCTGCTTTTTCACATTCTAAATTATAATTACTATCTTTATTTAATTGGTCAAAATATAAAATAGCTTTTTTTTCTTCATCTTCTAATTCTTTCCTATGTTGTAAACTAGCTAAATCATCTTTACTCCTCATTTGTGGAATAGTATAACTAGCTTTTTGAATACTAAGGAATCTTTCACTGGGAGGAATATCAGCATCTTTATTATAATCTCCTTTAATAGCTAAAGCAGTTGCCTTCGCATATGAAGTACCAAAAATTGGACTTCCTTTCTTTCCTGCTGGTTCAATACCTGATAATTTACCTCCGTATCCTGGAATATGTTCTGGATATAATACATGCTTTGATCCATCTATCCATGTTCGAGCTTCTTTTGAACGCATTGAATATATTTTATCCTCTTCTAATTCATATTGCTTTGAAAAATTTCCATTGAAATAATCCTTCTTATAATATGTGTAATCCTTGTTCTGAGTTGGAATAAATGTCTGATCGAAATCAGGCTCTTTGAATAAAAAGGATTTTATAAAATTGTTTGTTGCTCCAACTGTACGACCTACTACTTCATATTTGTATGGAATGTGTCCCATATAACCTGGGAAGTTCTCTCGGTACATGTTTTTCTTTTCTACTGACATTTTTTTTTTATGTGTTTTTTTATTTTTTTTTTTGATTAGGAGTTATTTAAAATTTTAATTAAATTTTTTATGATTTTTTTATTATATATTATTTCTGTTTTGTATATGGAGGAAAATAATAATAATTATGACTCTGTTGCATATAATATTAAAAAAATATTACCCAATTTATTGGATATTAATAATAAATCAGCAAATAATATAGTTAATAAAGTTAAAGTAAATTCATTTTTTAATTCTCATGAAAACAAAGCAAAAGAAAAATTATTAGATTTAATAAAATTATCAGAATTCAGACATAAATATGCAAAGAATGGAGAATCACTAAATGGAATAATAATAAAATCATCAGAAGATTTTAAAAAAATATGTCATAATATAACAGATGATAATAATTTTGTAAAAAATGCTTTATTACAAGAAGAAGCGAAAGTTTTAAGAGAAAAAGTAAATTATAAAGACAGAAAAAAAGTTACAGATTTAGTCTCAAAAATAAGAGATAATTTAGAAGGAAAAAAAATAATTATTGTTCCCAAAAAAAAAGTAATTCCTAAACTTAATTTAAGAACTTTTTATATCGATCAATCTGAAAAAGCTAATAATATATTAAATGATAAATTTAATAATGAACAAAATAGTTTAAATAAAAATTTTTCGACATATAAGGATAAATTAAGTTTATTAAAGAATTTTCCAGAATTGAAAAAAAGAAATTTTGGAAATTTTGAATTTTCATATAAATTAGATTGTTTATATTATAAAAAACCAAATAATAAAGAAAAAAAGAAGAAAAAAACAAAAAAAGAATCAACAAGTTTAAATCAAATAAATAGAATATTATTAAGTGATGTTGAAAATAATTCAACAAAAAATTTAACAGTGAAAAATAGATTAATAAATTTAAAAGAAAACTTATTAAATGGATTTCCAATCAATAATTATAAAGATACAATTGATGTTGTTAAAAGTGAAACAAGTAATAATTTTCTTTATGGATTAAAAATGAATGAAAAGAAAAATAAATTTATAAAATTAATGGGAAAAGGATTAAATAAACCTTATGAATATGATACAATTTTAAATAAAGAAAAATTGAAAAAAAATAATGATAAATTGCTTGAACAAATAACTCAAGATAATATGATTAATGAAGATAAAAAAAAGATTTTTTATTTAGATACTAAAAACTATGAAGATGAATTTAAATTATTAAAACAACAATCTGAAGATTTATTACAAGATGATTATTTTATTAATAAATTATTTCAAAATCAAAAAAATTATAAAAATGTTATTGCTAATAATTTAAAAAACAAAAAAAAAAATTTAAGAAGTTTAAGTGATGTATATAATAATCAATTAAGTAATAATCAGCCTAAAGTAATAAAACCAAATTCAACTTTTTTTAATATAAATAATATTGATATTAATACTATAAGTAATAATACTAATGAAATGAGTACTACAACTAATTTTGATATTGTAATTAGAGAAAAAAGAAATCAAATTTTAGGAAGAAATAAAAAATATGATTTATTATCAAATAAAACTTTCTCAAAAAGTAATGTATATTATAAAGAAAAAAATCTTTTGAAAATAATAAATTAATAATCTTATTATTTTATTTTTTTTATCATTAATTAAAAAGTATATAATGTAAATATTCAAAAATTTAAATAAAAAAATCAAAAAATTAATCAAAATAAAAACACTAAATAAAATCTTTTTATTTCTTTCTTAAAAATAATATTTATTGTTTATATTTTTCAGCAGCATGAGCTTTAATAGCAGCATTTCTTTCAATAGTTTTAGTTCTATCTTTATTAATAAATAATTTTTCAATAACACAATAACAAGGTTTAATAGGTAAAAAAACATTTTGTCCATTTTGTTTTTCTCTTTGAACTTTATCAACATAAATACAATTTCTTTTTCTATATACTTGAACTACTTTTCCTGATTTTCCTTTTGATTTTCCTTTTAATATTTTTACTTCATCTCCTCTTTTTATTGGAAGTGATCTTATTTTATATTGATCTCTTAATGTTTTTGTTAAATGACAACTCATTAATTTTCTCTTAACTGATGATGGTGCTCCTAATGCATATTTTCTTTGTACTCTTCTTGATGATGATACTTTGTGTTTCTTCATATTTAAAATATTTTATTTTGTGGATATTCAAATTTTATTAATTATTTTTTTTGTTTAATATTTATTTTTTTTAAATAAATATTATATAATTTTTATTTTTTCAAAAATACTTTTTTTTAAAGAAATTAAGGTGTTAAATCAATGAATTCTGATTCTCAAATCATTTTTAATTATATTTATAAATCATTTATTGGAAATATTTTTATTAATTGTGAATTCTATTATCTAATTATTAAAAATTTCGATAAATAAAACAAACACCAAAAATAAATTAATATAAATAATTAATAAAAATAATTAATAACTTTAACACTCAATTTTTATTTTTTTATTTTTCAATCTCTTAAAAATGAAAGAATCATTCATTAAAAGTAAAGAATATGAAATGGTAGATAATTACCAAGAAAAAGAAATATTAAAAGAAAGTTCATGTTTTAGTAAATTTTTCTTTTGTTGGGCATTTAAAATAATATCATTAAGCAAGAAAAAATCTTTAAAAACAGAATATTTGGGAAAATTAAATGAAGATTTAACAAGTAAAACTTTTTTCAATAACATATATGATATATGGGAGAGAAAAAGATACAAAGATATAAAAAAATATCCTTTATTATGGACATCGGTAAGAGCAAATTTAGGACCAATAATTTTAATATTTCTTTTAACATTTATAAACTCAGCTTTAAATGTGACATCATTATATTTATTTAGAATATTTATAAAAATATTTACAGAAAATAAGCCTTTAGATACAGGAAATATATCTTTAGGAGCAGCATATTTAATTGTAAGATTAGTTGATTTTATTCTTCAAAGAAAATCAGCTGAATTATTAACTAAAATTGGAGATAAAAGTGGAGTTGAATTAAATTGTTTAGTTTATGATAAATTATTAAAAATATCTCCTAGTGTTGAAGTTAAAAGCGGTCAAATATATAATTATCTTCAAAGTGATTCTCATAAATTATCTAGATTAATGGGTTGTTGTCCTAATATTTTAAATATACCTTTTTTAATGTTTATGTATAATTTCTTATTATTTAAATATATGGGAATATCATTTATTTTCGGTTTTCTAGTTATGCTTATTTTCCTTTATGTTAATTATATTTACAGAAAGAAATTTTCATTTTATTTAAAACTTCATATGAAAAAAAGTGATTTAAGAATGAGAGTAACTACAGAAACATTTAATAATTTAAAAGTAATAAAATTATATGGATGGGATGATGTATTTCAACCAAGAATAGAAAAAGCAAGAAATGAAGAATTAGATGCTTTAGAAAAAAGATATAAAATAACTCAAATATCTCAAACTTTATTATGGTTAGCTCCTATTGCAATGAGTGTTGCTGCTATTGGAGCTTATCAATTTTTAAATGACTCTTTTAAAATTGAAGATATTTTCACTAGTTTAGGTATTTTTGCTTCTATTCAAAATCCTATGAAAAGTCTTCCTACTACTTTAGATATTATTTTAGAAACTTTAGTTTCTTTAGGAAGAATTGAAAAATTTTTATATCAACCTGAAATTAATAAAAAAAATATGATTTGTAATGATTCAGAAACTATGAAAAAAAATATTGCAATTCAAATTTTAAATGGAACTTTTACTTGGGGGAAAAAAATGGATAATACATATAAACCTGTTTCAGAAAAGCAATTTGTAAAAATTCAAAGTATGGAAGATCCAAACAAGCAAAATAAAAAAAATAAAGAAGAACATATTGAAATGAGTTCGGTTTCAACATCTCCAAATGATGAAATAACAAATAAAATAATAAAAGAAATACCAAATAATACATTATTTGAAAAAGATATAATAGAAGATAAAAATATAATTGAAGAACCAAATGATGAAGAATTAGTATTAAGGAATATAAATTTAGAAGTAAAAAAAGGAGAATTTATATGTATTATAGGAGAAGTGGGATCAGGTAAAACATCGTTAGTTCAAGCAATATTAAATAATTTAATAAGTTTAACACCAAGAAAAACAAAATTAATAGTAAATGGAAGTATAAGTTATGTTTCTCAAGAAAGTTGGATTCAAAATACAACAGTTCAAAATAATATATTATTTTCTCGTGCTTTAGATGTAGAAAAATATGAAAATATATTAAGATTATGTGAATTAAAGCAAGATTTAAATGTTTTAGTTGGAGGAGATTTTACAGAAATAGGAGAAAAAGGAGTAAATTTAAGTGGAGGTCAAAAAGCAAGAATAAGTATAGCAAGAGCAATGTACTCTGATGGTGATATATATATTTTTGATGATCCTATAAGTGCTTTAGATGCTCATGTTGGAAAAAATATTATGATTAATTGTATTGCAGGATATTTAAAAGATAAAACTAGAATTTTAGTCACTCATGCTTTACAATATACTTCCTTTGCTGATAGAATTATTTATATGAAAAATGGAGAAATTAATTGGATTGGGAAATATACTGATTTAATTAAACAACCTTTTTATTCTGATATATTAGAAAAAGTAAAAAAAAACGAAGAAGATGATAAAAAAAATGAAAGTAATGGAAGTGATGAAATAAATACAAATAAAGAAAATGGGAAAAAAGAAAAAGATTTGGATGAAATTTCAGTTGGTTCCGTTGGAAGTACAATAAGTTCAGATGCAAAAAAGCAAATAAAAAGAATAACAAAAGATGAAGGAAAAGAAACAGGAACAATAGATAAAAAAGTATATTTTGCATATTTTGAATATATAGGAGGTTTATGTTTAATATTATCATTGTTATTTTCATTAATAATATGGCAATTATTAAGAGTAGGTTCAGATATGTTTTTAGGTTATTGGAGTGAGCATCAAAAAAAAGAAAAAAATTTAATATATTTTTCCATTTATGCTTCTTTGGCTTTAAGTTCAACTATATTTAATTATGTTAGAACTTATGTTATTACTAATGGTTCTTTGAAATGTTCTACTAGACTTCATAAGGAAATGATCGATAATTTAATTAATGCTCCTATCAATTTATTTCATGATACTATTCCAAAAGGACAAATATTTAATAGATTATCTAAAGATTTACCTACTGTTGATACTTATACTATGTTTTGGTTTATGACTTTAACTTCTTTTGGTTCTTCTTTTTTAGGAGCAGTTATTATTTGTTCTATTTATCAACCTTATTGTTTATTCTTTGTACCTTTCTTTATTTCTATTTGTTGGTGGCTTAGTAGATTTTATATGAATTGTTCTAGAGAATTAACTAGAATTGAAGGAATATTAAATTCACCCATATTAAATTTAATTAATGAAACTATTCCTGGAACTGCTACAATAAGAGCTTATAATTTTGAGAATAAATATATTTCTCAATTCCAAAAAAGAGTTGATGAGCATTTTAAAGTATTATATTTCTTAAATGGAACTCAACAATGGTATTTGATGATGTTAAATTTTGCATCATTTTTATTTTTAGTCGTAATAGTAGTATTTACCTTAATGTATAAAGAGACATTTACAGCAAAAGTAATAGGAATATTATTAACATATTGTATAGTATTACAAGCAGATTTAATAGAATTTTTAAGTTCATTTTCAAATTTTGAAAACACAATGACGAAAATGGAAAGAAGTTTATCATATACAAATATTATAAGTGAAAGGCCACAAAATACATTAAATGATAATATAAATTGGCCAACAAAAGGAGAAATAAAATTTGAAAATTATAGTGTTAAATATAGACCAGATACAGAAATAGTATTAAAGAATTTAACATTAAATATAAATTCAGGAGAACATGTAGGAGTTGTAGGAAGAACAGGAAGTGGAAAAAGTACAATTGCATTATGCTTATTTAGAATATTAGAAGCTTATGAAGGGAAAATATATATTGATAATGTTGATATTAGTACTTTAGGTTTAAAAAAATTAAGATCCTCATTAACAATAATACCACAAGATGCAACAATAATGGATGGTACATTAAGATATAATATTGATCCAATTGGACAATTCAATGATCAAAATATTGTTAATGTTATGAGTAAAATAGGTTTTGAATATATTATTCATAATCATCCTGATGGTTTAAGTCAAAATATAAGTGAAAATGGAAGTAATTTAAGTATTGGAGAAAAGCAATTAATTTGTATAACTAGAGCAATTTTAAGAAAAACTAAAATTATTGTTATGGATGAAGCTACTGCAAGTATTGATTTTAAAACTGAAGAAATTATTCAAAGAGCTATTAATGAAATTTTAAAAGAAAGTACTTTAATTACTATTGCTCATAGAATTAAAACTGTTATTAATTCAGATAAAATTTTAGTTTTGGATAATGGAGAAATTATTGAATATGATACTCCTGATAATTTACTTAAGAATAAAGATAGTTTCTTTTATGATTTTTATAATAAATCACTTCTTTAAGGTTGATATTGTTTTTATTTTTTCTAGTGTTTTATTTACTTACTTTTATTGTTTAAAATTAGATTAATTGGAATATATATTTAAATTTTTATTAAATTTGATGGAATTATTATAATATATATTTTTTTACATAAAGGAAGATAATTCATCTTCAAAAGACATATTCTCACTTTTTTTATAAGTAATTGAACTTTCATATTCATCTAATTCTTTTTTTTCTTCTCTTTTTTTGTTTTTTTTTAACATTTCATATATTTTTTTATCAGCTTCAACTTGAGCTTTAATTTTACTTGGAACAAAACTGTAATTTTTTCTATTTGAATTTCTTCTTGAATTATTTCTTAAATTTTTATTAGATGAAGTTCTATAATTATTATTTCCCATTTTTAACATTTGTAATCCACTTTTAAATTTTAAATTACTTGAAGAACTTGAATTAGATAAATTTCTTCTATATCTCAAATTATTATTATTATTTTTATTTGGAGTTTCTATTAATTTCTTTGTATAAGTATTATTATACGTTGTTTTATAATTTGCTTTTTTGAAATTCTTATTATTAGTATTAAAAACATTATCTTTTTTATAATTTGGAAATTTATTTTGTTTTGGATATAATATTTCATCAACCATTTTTACTTTTGACATTCTTGAAATCATAGAAGTATCATTTGAATTTTCTATATTTATATTTTTTAATATTTGATTATTATTAGCATTAATATTATTATCTACATCAAAAATTGTTTTTGTTTCTCCTTTTCTCCATTTTGAACTTGGTCTGTTGTTTGAAGAATTTAAATTAGAAACTTGAATTGATTTATTATTTGAATTATTATTTTGATTATTATTTAATTTTTTTAAATTTTTTTTCTTATTTCTCTCTTCTTCTTCAATCATATCATTCACTAATTCTTCTATGTCTTCTAATGATAATGATGATACTTGATAATTTTTTCTTAATGTTAATATTGCATATTCAATTAATAATATTGATAAATTTTTCCATTTACTTTCTGAAAATAAAGAAAGGAAATCTCTTATTATTTTTTTCTTATAAAATTCTTCCATGTTTTCAAATTAAAAAGTATTTTAAAATTATATAAATTTATTTCAAAAATAAATATTAATTATATTAATATTAATATAATAAATATTTATAATTAGTATATTATAGAAAAATATATTTATTAGTTATTCTTCCATTTAAAATAAATAAACAGAATTAAATTTAAAATAAAAATGAATTCAAAGGAAAAAGGATTAAATTTTATACAAGAAATAATTATAAATTTAGAAAACACTTATAAATCACCTGAAAAAGAAATAAGAAGAAAATCAGAGAAATTTTTAAAAGAAGGAGAAAATAATATATTAAATTACTTTCCTATAGCATTAGAAGTAATAAAATCAAATCAATTATCAAAAGAATTGAATAATTCTTTAGTAATATATATGAGAAACACAATAATAAATAAGAAAAAAAGTAATGAATTATCAGAAGAATTTATAATAAATTTATTAAAAATAATAATAGATTGTATTCTTGATACTTCATATCCAGATAATTGCTTAAAAGAAATGAATAAATGTTTTGAAGAATTAATAGCATATAATATAATAGAAAAAAATCCAAAAATAATAGAAGAATTAATGGAAATATTTAAAAATAAAATTATAGAAAATGCAATTAATCCTTTATCATATAAAGGATTATTATATATTTTTGAAAATATTTTATGCTCTTCTTCAATAAATACAAAAAATGCAGATAATATAATAACATTACAATTAACTTCAACTGATATTATGATAAAGAAAATAATTGAAATATTAAGAAATATACAAATTAATAATGATAATGATAAACAAAAAGTTTGTATTTTTTTAGATGAAATTAAAGTATTATTTAGTTTATTATTAAATATATCTATTCATTCTCAAAAAACTTTTAAAAATTCAGATAAATTTAAAGATTTATTAATAGGAATTTTTAGTGATTATGGTGTTCAAATGATAGATATTAATTTTGAAGATAAAAATAATATTAGTTTTAAAATGAAAACTAAAATATTAAAATATATTATTTCTATAATACCTTTATTACCTAATTTTATTCAAAATAAAGGTTTATTATTAAAACATCAAAAATTAATTATTTATTGTATAAATACTTTAGAAACTCCAGGTACAATAAAAAAAATAATTGGAAATACTTTTTTTGAAAAATTTGCAGAACAAATGATTCTTTATTTAAAAATAATAGGTTTTAGTGATTCATTTAAGGAAGATTTTGAAAAATATTTATTAACATTAACTAAAAAAATTGTTATTCCACTTTTGGTTTCAAGTGAAATTGAATATGAAAGTATTGAAGATGATGAAGAAGGAAATAATTATGCGAACTATATTTATGATATTGTTTTAACTAGAAAATCAAAAAATTTAAATGTTTCAATAAGTAAATTTTTATATTTTGGGAGTAAATCAGAAAATTATTTAAAATTCTTATTAGAATATTCTATTGATTGTATTCAATTAACAAATGGAATTAAAATAGATAAAATTATTAATCCAAATATAGTAAATTTGTCAGAAGATTATATGTTAGTTAATAAAAATATTAATGAAGTTATGAGAATTGAAACTTCTTTTATGATTCTTTGTATTTTATCCAAAAGAATTTCAAAATCAGAAAATCAAGAAATTTACATAAAAACTTTAATACAATTTTCAGAACAAAATTTGAATTTACTTTCTGCTTACATAAATGAATTTCCTCTTATTAAAGAAAGAGTATGTTTATTTATTTCAATATATATAACTCAATTTTTAAATTATAATATGAATTTAAATACTTTCAAAAATATATTTGACTTTTTATTTTTTAATATTTTCAATGAAGGAAAACCTGTTGGAAAATATGAATCATTTGAAGCAATCAAAAACGCAATAACACATAAATATTTTAATAATAAAATAATTGAAGAACTCATTCAAAAATATTCAATTAAATTTATTTCAAATATTAAACAAGCTAAAAATCCAATTTATTTTGAAATTTTATCTACAATCACAGAATCTATAAATGATGAAGAAATGTTATTAGAATTATTAAATTCTTTATTTATTCGAGTTTTAAAAGAAATTTCTCCAAGAAGATTATCACATAATACAAATAAAGAAATGAATATTGAAGGAAGTTTAACTAATAATTACAAAGCAATTATAAATAAATGCTTTGAAGTTATTAGATCTATTTTTAATAAAGAACAATTTATAATTAAATATTATTATAAAATTGAAGAAATGATATTTCCTTTAATTAAATATATGAAATATCCTAATAAAATTGATTTTGATGATGATATTATTATTATTATTACGATTATTATTAAAATATTAAAAAAAATCACTTCTATTGCTATTTCTTTATTACCTGAATTACCTAAATATTTAAGAAAAAATAAAGGAATGAATTTATTATTATATGAATTAATTAATCAATATATTATTAATGACAATGAAAAAATTTTAGAAAAAGAAGAAAATTCAAAAATCTTTTTTAAATTATTTAAAAAAAGTTTTGCTAAAGAAAATGATGAAGCAAGTTATTATTTATCAACATTAATAGCCCAAATATGGTTTATTATTTTTAATAATATAAAAGAAAAAATAATAATAGATATAATATTATTTTCTTCAGAAAGATTAAAAAATATTTTAATAAATGAAAAAAGTAATCATTCAGATATGATAATTAAAATAAATTTACAATCATTATCAATGAGTTTAATAACTTTATTGTTTTGCTGTTTTATAAATTATCCTGTAATAGGATGTAACAATATAAAATTTGATTCTTTAATTCATTTTACTCAATATCAATTAGTTTATGAAATATATTCTCCTTATCAAGTTAAAATATTAATTATTGGGATTTGTTCTTTAATTAGAAATGAAAATATAATAGAAAATTTTCAAAATTTAATTCCTTCTCTTTTAAACATATCTTGTAAATTTTTGAAAAAAGTAAAAAAATCAGAATTAAATTCTTTGAAAAAAAAAGAGAAAAATGAAATAAGAAATAATTTAATTAATGAAGAAGAAGAAGAAAATAATGAAATTGAAGAAGAAGAAATGGCTTTAGAATATGTTGAAGATGATAATACATTTTATGAAGAAAAAGATAAACAAGATTCAATTGATGAAATTAAAGAAATTGATTATAGAACAATTAATCCAATTAAAAATATAGATGAACATAAATTTTTTAAAGAAACCATTGAAATTTTAAAAAATAAACAATATAATATTTTAAATAAATGGATGGGAGATTTAAATGAAGAAGAAATAAAAAGTTTTTATGATATAATTGGTAATATTAAAAACGGAAAAAGTAATATTGATATTTCTAGTAAATTAGAAACAAATAATAAATTTGAAGGTAAAATATAATTATTAGTTTATATATATATATTATATAGAACTTTCTTCATATTATGAAATAAAAATTTATTTTATTTTGAATTTATTTGTTTTATTTTACATAATTTTTAATATTAATAATTTTCAGTTATTTAAATTCTAAAAAATAAAATATGAATATTAAAGGTTTAGATTTGTTGAATAAATTAAACAATACAAATAATACATTTCTCAGTTCAACAGGAACAATAATAAAAAATTCAGCAGAATCAAAAATGAAAACATTAAATTCATTTGTTCAAGTAATTCCAATTAAAATGTGTCAAATTATAGAAGAAAAAAGACCACTTTCAGCACCAAAGAAAAAAAAAAAGAAAAATAAACATTATAAAATATTTGCTAAAAATAAAAAGAAAAAAGAACTTAAAAAAATTTCAAGTACTGATAAAGATATTAAATTATTTGAAAAAAAAGCTGAATCTTCAAGAGCAAATAAATTTTTAAATATTATTTTAATTCAAAAACAAGTTTCAAAGTCTGAAAGTCAGAAATTGGAAAATTTAAAAAGTAATAATAAGATAATTATTAATCAAAGTAATTTAAATAATAATAATAAATCAAACACTTTGAGACAATCAATTCAATACAAAAAATATAAATCTGAATTAAATACTATTGAAGAAACAGATTCGAAGAAAAAAATTAATAAAAAAGATAATATATCAAGTAATGTAAGTACTGAAGAACAAAAAAATAATAATATTAATAATAATGTAATTAATTATCTAACAATAAAACCGAAGAAATTATTTAAAGAAAAAGAAAAAGAAAAAAACGAAAATTCAAAAACTCTAATAATAAATTCAAAAAACTCAATTAATAATAATAACATTTCAAATATAAATAACACAAATAACTCAAATAATAATAATAACAATCAAAATAATAATAATTCTCATAAAAATAATAATAATAATAATAATAATAATAATAATAATAATAATAATAATAATAATAATAATAATAATAATATGAATAATATTAACATATTAAATTATAAAAATAAAAATGAAAAAAAAAGTTCTTCAAATATATTAGAAATAAAAAATCCATTAACAAAATCAATTAATCCTTCAAGTGAAATAGCAGATATATTAAACATGAATATATCTCATAACATACATTTTACATTATCATATAGAAACCAATTAAATAAAACATTAAATAAAAATCCACTAATAAATTCATCATATAATGAATTAAATGAGAAATTATTATCAAAAAATACAAATTCATTAGAAAATTCAAAAAGTACATCTTCTTTAAAAAACAAAAATGAAAATAGCGAAGGATTGGTGGGATTTAATTCTTTAAAAATGAAAGGAGAAGAAATTAGAAATATATTATCAAAAGAAGATATAACAGAAAGATTTATAAGAATAAGGAAGAATTATCAAGAAAAAGAAATTCATCAAAGTATTCAAAATTTAAATATACATTTTTATTTGATTTTACCTGGAAATGCAAGTTATTTAGTAAAAAATTGTATGTGTCATAGAACAAGTTGGAAAGAACCTTTTTCAAAAGTTTCTTCATTATATAATTTTAAATGGCAAGAAATTAGTTATGGAATTGAATATAATTCTTTATCAAGATATGAAACTAATAAACAAATTGTTAATCATTATGAAAATCATTATTGTATTTCTAATAAAGCAAATATGTTTTGTTATTTAATGAAATATTGTGAAGAAAGAAAAATTTCTGTTTTTAAATATGTTCCTTTTACTGTTGTTTTTAAAATTAAAGAAAAAAAAAAAGATGGAGAAAATGAAATTAAATCTTTCGAAAAAAGTAATTTGGAAGCTAAAGATAATTTAAAAAAATTTATTAATATTAGTCAAAAATTCGTTGTTAATTTTAATGATATTGGAAATTATTATAATAACGAAAATTTTTTAAAGGAAGTTGAAAAAAGAGAATTTATTGAAGAAAAAAATGTGAAAAAAAAGAAAAAGAAAAAAAAAGAAAAAAATATTATTAATAATTGTAATAATGAAAATAAAAATAACATTGGAATAAAAGAAGATGAAAAAAAAGATAATGAAGAAAAAAAAGATCTTGAAGAAAAAGAAGATGATGAATTAAAAGAAGATAATAATATTATTGAATATGATAATTTTTATTCAGATTTTTTCCCTAAATTAAAGCCTAATGAAAGAATTGTTGTTAATACTTTTCAAAATGAAATTAATGAAAAGGAAAAAAAAAAAGATAAAAAAGAAAAAAAAAAAATGATTGGAAGTAATACTTTAATTGAATTACCAATAACTCATGAAAGTGGAAAACATATGTGGTTAGTTAAAGCTATTAATTTAAATAGAGGAAAATGTATTAAAGTTGTTAATTCATTTGAACAAATTGAAAAAGTCATTGAAAAATTTAAATATGGTGTTAAATATGGTTTTACTCAAGAAATATTAGATGAAGAATCTGAAATAAAAGAAAATGAAATAAATAAAAAAATAATAGAAAAAGAAAATTCAAATGAAAATAATAAAAATAATAATAATAAAAATGAGAATGCAGAAAATCCAGAAAATGAGAATCCTGAGAAATTAGAACAAGAAGGAAAGACATATTTATGTAAAAAAATAATAATCCAAAAATATATTGAAAAACCATTATTATATAAAAACCGTAAATGTGATATAAGAATATGGGTATTATTATCACATAAAATGAAAGTATATGTATTTAAAGAAGGTCATTTAAAAACATGTTCAGTAGATTATAATGTAGATTCAAAAGATGCTTTTACTCATATAACAAATTATTCTTTTCAAAAATATAATAATAATTTCCAAAAATTTGAAAAAGGAAATGAAGTTCCTTTTTATGAATTCCAGAAATTTATTAATGAAAAATACCCAAATAAGAAATATAATATTAAAATAGATTTAATGAATAAAGTTAAAGAAATTATTACTTTAACAATGAGAGCAGGGAAAGAAAAAATCAATAAAAATAATAGAAATTATCAATTTGAAATTTTTGGTTATGATTTTATGTTAGATGAAGATTTTAATGTTTTTTTAATTGAAATTAATACTAATCCTGGATTAGAAGAAAGTTCTCCTTGGATTAAAGTTATTATTCCTAGAATGTTAGATGATGCTTTAAGATTAACTATTGATCAAATTTTTGAGCCTAAATATGATTTTAGTTTAAATTATAAAAATGAAAATGATGAAAATAATTATTTAAACGTAATGAATAATTTAAAACATAATATTAATCCTAATAATGTTAATGATTATTATTATAAGAAAGAAGAAGAAAAAAATGAAAAAAATATTAATAATAATAATAATGATAATAATAATAATCAAAAATATATTTCTCCTTTTCCTGTTCCTGGTTATTTACCTAATGATAATTTATGGGAATTTATTTGTGATTTAAATGAAAAAGACCCTTTAGATGAAAGAATTGAAAAAGAAAAAGAAATTGAAAAAAATGATAATGAATACTTTACTGGAATTAAGCATTTAATTAAAAAAAGAAAAAATATAAAAAATAAAAAAAAATAAGTAAAAAAAGTCTTTTTTATATATATTATATAAAGGGATTTTTGTCAAAGTGTAATTTTTCTTTTAATTATAATAGTTTTGATAATTTATATAAAATTTGAAAAACTAATTTTGTTTTAAACTTTTATATTCAAAAATTATTATGAAAAATAAAAGGAATATTATAATTCTATTTATTTTATTATAAACACCCTAAAAAATCAATAAAATAAAAATCTTTAAAAAAAAAATAAATTTAAAATTAAAAAAACAATCTTATTCTAAATGTGCATTAGTTCTAATATATCTATCTTTCATAATATTATTAATAACTTTAATAACAGGTCGAATATCATCTAAATTAGAATGAATAATTTTCATTAAATCTTGACTTAAATTAAGTAATTCATTATCACTTTGATCCCCAAGAAAAGAACTAATATGTAAACCATTATCAGGTTGTAATCCATAATTTTCTTTATTATTATCAATAATACAAATCTTTTGAATATCTCTTCCTAATTTAGATAAATCTTTAAAGAAAATACCATTTAATAAATTTGTATGTTTCCTATATAATTTATAAGAAATAGAATTAAATTTATCTAATTCTTGAAGAACAATATCAGCATAATCTTCAGCAGCTGCAGTAAAAATAACAATTTCAAAATATTTTCCCATTTCTTTTAAAAAATAATCTGCATAAGGTCTTACTTGGACAAATGCTCTTTCTTCTTCTTCTACATAATGAACTAAAGTTTCATCTAAATCTACTACTAAGGTATATTTATATTTATTACTTATTTTAGGTAAATATGGTATTTGAATTTTTATTGTGTTTATTAAATATTTTAATATTGATATATTTGTTATTAATATTTCTTTCACATTTTCTTTCTCTTTTTCTTTATATATACTTAATATTTTCTCAAATATATTCTTTTGAGAAATATATTCTGAAGATATTATATTTATGTCTTTTGATTTTAATTGATTTAATATTGTTGTTATTGTCTCCGTTAAAAATAATAATTTTTCCATGAAATATTTAAGACAATCATTTAATTTTATTATTATTTGCTCATTTGATGGAGAAAATATATTTTTATAATATTCTTTAAAGTAATTCATACATAAATTTTCAAAAGATATTGTATTTGTTTTATTTTTATTTTTTGTTTCTTTTTTTAAATTATAATTATATAAATTTATTAACATTAGGGATTCATATATTTTTTTTATTAGAATGTTAACTTCTTTAAATATTATTTCTATTTGTTCGTTTGTTAATGAATCCATACAATCGAAATTTAAATTTAATATATTTTGAATTAAGAAAATAAATATATTTAATAATATTTCTTCATTTTCTTTTTGTTTTAATAAAAATTCTATATATGGATCACTGTAATTATCATTTATTAATGGTTCAAAAACACTATTTGATTTAATATAATTTTCTAATCTTGATATTATATTTTGATAATTATTTCCTATTATTTCAGTTGAATTTATATTTTTTAATAAAGGATAATAAAATTCACTTATTCCATTATAAACAATTTCATAATCAATAGGGAAAAATAAATCTTTTTTAAATTTAAATTTATCACTATTTTTTTTCACAACTTTCTTATGATAAAAACTTTTTTTACCAATATTAACACCATTATTATTATTATTAAAATTATTTTTATTATTACTTAAATTACTTATATGATTATCAGTATTATCCTTATTATTATTTTTAATATAATTATTATCATCATCATCATCACATGGGGTTTCATCATCATCTAAAATTTTAGGAGGTAATTTATAAAAAATAATATTTTGATTTTTTAAAGTATCTATTGTATATTCTGCTATAATTCCATTTTTTGTTATAATATCTATTATTTTTGAATGATTTCTATTATGATTATTTTGATTTATTATCATTTTATTGAATAATAAATTAGATTCTTTTTTTTCTTCTTCTATATTTTCATTTTTTATTTCATTTTTATTAAGTATTTCTTTTAAATTTGATTTATTCATTTTCTAAATTTTAATTTAAAAAAAATTTATTTTAATATGGGAAAAATACTATTATCTATTTAATAAGAATTATATTATTATTTTTTAAAATCATAAATTTTATTTTTAAATAATAGAAAAAAAATGATTAAAGAAGAAAATTCACAAAAGCAAAATTTAAAAAATTATTCTTCAAATATAAACAATTCTCTTCAACTAAATAAAAAAGATAATATAACTTTTAAAAAAACTAAACCGTCATATTCAGAAAAATTTAAAGATAAATTAAAATATGTTTCTACTAATATTGGTTTAAGTTCTGGAAGTGAAGGAAGTTATTCAAACTTATATAAAAATGCAGGAATAAAAATTTATAATGATGATATATGTAAACATTTATATAATATTGAAACAAATAATAAAATTAATTCTTTTATAAGTAATAGATTTAAATTAAATAATAAATCTAGAAATTATTTTTCTCCTAATAAAAATTCCGATTTAAAAAAAAGTAAAACTCAAATTTCAAAATCAAATTTTAATTCACCAAGAAGAGAAATAAATTATAATTTAAATAATAAAAAAAACACAAAAATTGATTTAAATAAAAATGAAAATAATAATAATAAATTAAATAATGAAACGATTGATAAAGATGAAATAATAAAATTACAAATTAAATCTAATGATGATAAAATAAGAAATTTATTACTTTTATCAGAAAATAATTCATTAAACTTTGATAAACAAATAGAAGATTTATATAAAGAATTATTTGAAGTAAACGAAATTAAAGAAGTTGATGAAGAAGAAGAAGGTAGTTTAATGGGATCAAAAAACCCAAGTAAACAATTATTTAATGTAAATAATAATCAATCTGAAAATATTATATTATTAAATCGTAAAAAATCAGAGAAAATATTAAAAACAATTCATGATTTAAATATTATTGATAATAATAAAGAAATAAATAATTTATGCCATAAAGAAATTAAAAAAAAATGTAAATCCAAAGAAAAAAATAATTCTCATAATATTAATAATATAAATCCAATAAAAGAAAATTTAAAAGATAATTCTTTAATAAAATCAAAAAGGAAAAAATCACATCATCGAAAATCAAAAACAATAGAAAATTTATATAAAGAAAATACAAATAATAAAACTTTAAAAAAAGCAATATATGAAAATAGTAAAATAGAATATAAAAAAATTCAAAAATCTTTTAATAAATCTTTCAAAGAAAATAATAAATCAAATTTAATTAAAAAATCTTCTTCAAATGAATCAATTGAAACTTTTGAATCTTCTCAAAAACCAAATAAAATAATTTCTGAAAAAGAATTTGTATATAAAAATGAGTTTAAAATTTGTAAAAGTAATAATAATAGTTTTCATTCTTTTTTAGATAATGAAAAAGAGAATTCTAATTTAATTTATAAATCAAAACAAAAAAGTTTAGATAAAAAATGTTTTAATGGATTATTTAAAAATGAAATTGAAAATGATAAAAAATTATTCTTGAAAAATCATGAAAGAAAAAAAAGAAAAAATGAAAAAATTAAAAATATAAAAAAACAAATTCCAGTTCCAGTTTCTTTTAAAAATAATAATAATCGTCCTCAGAGTGTAAATAAAATTTCTTCAAGAAATTATAATTTTTAAATCAAAAAAAAAAAGCAATAGTTTATTATAATAAAAAAAATTGTATGATTATTGAGAACCTTATTTTTTTAAATATGATATTTAGAATTTTTAATCCTTCTATTGAAAATATTTTTATTATAAATAGCAAAATACTAATATTAAACATTTAAATTTTTTTTAAATTTTATTACAAGAAAAAAAATAAAATAATTTAAAAATTAAAGTGAAAAAATTAAAAAATGTCAGAATCATCAATTCAAGATAAATATAAAACAATATATTCAATGAATCAAAATTCTACATCAGAAATGCTTATTCAAAATGGAGGAAATATATTTTCAAAATCAAATAATAATAAAATTAATATTAAACGTCTTTCAAATTCAAATTCTTACCGAAATATTTTTCCTCCAATTTTATATGATTCAAAAATAAATAATTTAGAAATTAAAATATCGAATTTAGAAAAATTATTTTATAACCTTGAAAATAAAATAAAAGGAAATGAAAAAAATTTATTATCAAATAATAATAATAATACAACTTTAAATGAATTAGAAGAGAAAATATTAAAATTAGAAAATTTATTATCAAAAGAAGATTATATGAAAAATAATAGAAATGAACAAGAAATAGAAATATATAAAAATATATTAAATAAATTTACAAATAAAATATCAGAAGCAGTAAAAATAGAAATTTCAGCTCGTTTTGAAGGAGATATAAAAAATAAAATAAATATTGAAAATTATAATAAAAATTATAAGAATGAAATTGAAAATTTAAAAATTAATTTTGAAGAAATGTTAAATGAAATAAGAAAAAATATTTCTAATATTTCAAATGAATGTTCTGAAAGAACTCATAATGTTTCTAATTATATTGATATGAAAATAAAAGAAATTTTAAATAATAATGAATTTATCAATTTAAAGAATTTTGTTAATCAATTATTATTACAAATTAAATCTAATTTAATCACTCAAAAAGATCAAAATTCTGTTTTTGAAAGTCGTTTATTAAATTTAGAAAAATTTATTATGACAATTAAAAATGATGTTTATAATTTTATTGCGAAAATTGAAGAAAGATTAATTAATAAAATGAAAGATATAAAAATATATTTTGATGTTAATATTAAAAATGAAAATAAGAATATAAAAAGAAATTTAATTATTTTCAATAAACTTTTTGAAAAAAAATTTTTTTTTTTATCTGACCAAATTTCTCAAACTAGAATTTTAATAAATGAAGAATTTAATAGAGTAAATAAAAGAGAAATTGAAAGATTTGAAAGTTTAATTAATGATATGGAAAATATTTGTCATAGAATTTATCAATATGAAGATATTTTAAAAAAATATGATAAAAGCAATAATGACCTTAAAAATCAAATTAAACAAAATTTTATTGATTTAAATTCAAAATTAAATATTTCTTTTGTTAATAAAAATATACTTAATAATATTAACAAAGAAAAAAAAAATGAAAATAATAAATTTTATAATGATGACAAAAAAGTAAATCAAAAAATAAATGAATTGGAAAATAATATTAAGAATATTAATAATATTATAAATAAAATTGGGAGTATATATGAAAATGAAAATATTATAAAAGAAGTTCAAAATAATAAAGAAGATATAATTAAAGTTAAAAAAATGTTGAATTCAATTAATAATAAAAAAGTGAATCATTCAGAAATAAATGAAAACACCGAAAAAATAAAAAATGAAATTCTAGATAATGAAAACAAAGACTTAAAAAAAAATAATATAAAACAGCCTAAAAATACTTTAACTAAAGATAATGAGAATAATAATAATAATATTAGTTTGGATGAAAATAATAATATTAACAATGATAATAATAAAGATAATCTTAATAATGAAAAAGAAAATGAAAGTAATAATAATAATATAGAAAATATGAAAAACAAAAATGAAAATAATAATAAAAATGAAGATGATAATATTAATAATAATACAAATAATAATAATGAAAAGAAATTAAATATAAATAGTAATAATTTAGAAAATAAAGATAATGATAATAATAATAATAATGATAATGATAATGATAATGATAATAATAACAATAATAATGATAATGATAATGATAATGATAATAATAATAATAATGATAATAATAATGATAGTGATAATGATAATGATTCACAAAATGAAAAAAAAGATGTATCAAAAAAAAATTTAAATATAAAAGATAGTCAAAATATTAATCCTATAAATTCAAATGAAGATAATAATGATAATATGAATTATAAAGAAGATGAAGAAGAAGATTCAAAATCAAATATATATAAGAATAAAAAAAATAAGAAAGAAGAAAAAGATAATAAAAAAAATAATAAATTTGATGAATTAGATTTCGAAGAAGATGAAGAAGAAGATAAAAATTATAAAGGAGGAGAACTTAAAAAAAATTATGTTTCATCAAATAAAGATATTTCTTCTCTTTTAAAACTAAAGAAGAAGAAAAAAAAAAAAGAATAAAAAATAAAGAAAATATATATTTTAATTTGAATTTTTTATATATTTAATTTTTAATATTTAGAAAATAAATAAAAAAAAAAATTTAAATAAAACTATAAGCACTTAATTTATTTTCTCCAATAGAGCAAATAAAATTAGCATCATCAGAAACTCCAATATCCCAAAGAATATTATCTTTTCCTTCACTTAAAGTAGCAAAACAAATATTATTTTTTTTAAAATCAAAAGCTTTAATATTTCCATCAAAAGAACAAGTAAAAAGAATTTGTTTATTCTCATTAAAAATCATTTGTGAAATATAATCATTATGACCAACAATAGGAGACATTAATTTATAAGTTTTTAAATCAATTAAATTAATATGTAAATCATCACTTGCTGTTAATAAAATATTTTTTTCTTCATTATAAGCTAAACATCTAACAATCATACAATGTTCTTCTATTTTTTTTTCTATTTTTGAATTTTCTAAATTGATAATGTGAACTGAACCATTTGAATTTCCTACTGCTAATTTATTATTGGGAAGAAAACAATATGAATATATAAATCTTGAATTATTTGATATTTCTTTTTCTTTATTTGAATCATTTGTGTTATATAATATTATATTGTATGAACCTGTTACTAAATATTTATTGTCTTTTGATAATGAAAATTTCCAATTTTTTAAATTTCCTGGTTTAAATGTTTGAAGTAAATCATATTTATTTTCTTCTGTTGAATATTTTTTTATTTGGTATTCATAATCACTTGTATATAAAAATTTTCCATCTTTTGAAAATTTAGAATATATAAAATCATCTTTTGATTCTATTATTTCTTTATTTTGAGGTATTAATTCTTCTTCTTTTGATAAGAAATTTGATTTTGAATATATATTACATTTATTATTTGTACATATTACTATATCTGAATTTAAAGGAGATATATCTATTGAATAATTTTCTCCTTCTGTATATTGGAAATTTGGGTTTATTTCTAATTGTTTGAACATATATTTATTTAAATAATAAAAAAACAATTATCAATTTTTAAATTTATTTATTATTTTATTTCAATGTTAAATAAATATTCAATATAAATATTAATAAATCAAAAAATTTCTCACTTTACATTGATAATTTAAACATTTAATGTAATTTAATTTAAATACTATTAAATAAAATAAATAAAAACATTAATTTAACTTATTAATACCACATTAAATCAATAAATAAAATTATATTATATATAAAAAATAAAAAAAAGAAGAATAATATATAAAAAACAAAAGAAAAAAATAACTTTTTTTTAACTCATAGAAACATTTCGTAAAATATCATCTTTATATTTTTTAATTTCATCTCTGATATCACATTCAAAATTAAATTCAATCATATCAGTAGCAATAGTGACTAAAATTCTTCCTAAATGTAATAAAGATTTATCATTATTATCATCACCCCAAAAAGAAGAAATTAAAATACCATTATCTTTTTGTAATATAAAATTTTGTTGCATATTATCAACAATAATAATTTTAGTTATGTTTCTTCCAATTAAACTAATATCTTTAACAATATTGTTGTTAACAATAGAACAATGATTCCTATATAATCTATAATTAAAATATTTTCCTCTGTTATTTTCAATAATATCTAAAATAGGGTCTGCATAAATTTGAGTTGCTGCTGTAAATATAATTATTTCATAATATTCTTTTACTAAATTTAAAAAATTATATATGAAAGGTCTTAATCTTAAAATTCCTTCTTTTTGATAATTATTTATATATATAAATGACATTAATGTTTCATCTAAATCTAAAACTAAACTTAATTTTTTTTGAGGCTTTGTTTTTATGAAATAATCATTTATTATTGGGTTATTATATTTTGTTGATGAAAATAACAATGAACCTCCTTTATTATTTATTTTAAGAATATTTGACATAAATATTTTATTTATTGTATCTGAATTATATTCTATTAAGTTTTTATATATTGTTATTATTTTCGGATTTATTATTTGAATTGATGTGTTTATTAAATGAGTGATATATTTATTTAATGATTGTAAATTTTGTTCAATTTCAGAAAAATAAAATTTTTTATTATTTATTTTATTTATTATTATTTTTTTTAATTGTTCTACCCATTTACTATTTGAATATTCTTGTTTTATTCTAGAAATTAAATATTGACAAATATTAAGATAATTCTCATAATTTATAAATAATATTTTTTCTATTATTTCTATTAAATTAATAAAAAATTTTGAATTAAATGATAAATCATAAATTAACATAATAGTAATTAATAATAATGAATTATGATAAGTAATAATATTTTTATTGTCTGATTCACTAAATAAATAATCACAATTTCCTTTTAAATTACAATTAAAATAATAATTCCACCATTCATAACAAGATTTATTTATAACATTAATATTTTTTTCTTGAATATTTTTAATTAATTTATTAAATTTATCTTCAATCATAATTAAATCTTCAATATTTAACATTAAACCTAATTCATTTTTATTATTATTATTATTAATATTAATATTCTTATTAATATTATTAATATTAATATTCTTACTATTATTAACTGTATTAAAAGAATAAAGATTATTAGAATCAATAAAATTAAAAGTTCTACTTGAAATAGGAGATCTGTTTCTTTTTAAAACAATATTTTCAAAAGGATTTTCAATTTTTATTGTTGTTTGAATTGTTTTATTTCCAGTTTTTGTAAAAAAATCATTTTGAATGAAATTATTATATTTTGATTTATTTTGTTCATAATGAGATAATTTTTGGTTTTTATTACCATTATCTCCACTAAATGATATTGTATTAAAATAATATAAATTATTATTTCCTGTAATAATATTATTTAAATCATTGTTCCCTTTTACTGGAGTTGTAATTGGAGAAGTTGTTGAAGTTGTTAAATTTTCTTTATCAATATTATTATTGTTTAAACTTTTTTCTTTCTTTTTATTATTTATTTTCTCTTTTGATTTTTCTCTTATTTTATTTAATGAAGAATCTTTCCTTAAAGAAGATTCTTTATATATTATTTTTCCTTTTAATTTATTTATTGCTTTTAAAGGAGTTTTTTTAATTGTTTTTTGAGGTGATTTTATATATTCTTTTTTAATTGTATTAATATTATTACTTTCAGTATTTGATATACATAAATTTTTTTTTTTAGATTCTTTTGATTTTAAGTTAACATTATTATCATCTTTATTATGATAATATATTTTAAGAGATTGATGAAGAGTTTTTATTTGTATTTTATTTTTTGGATTTTTTATTAAATTTAAATATTCTGATTTTGACATTTGGTTTTTGCCTGATTTATTTAATAACTTTGTATATTCTCTATATGTGGAGTCCATATATAATAATCTATTGTTATGATTTTTAATATAATAAAAAATTAAATATAATTTAAAGAAATTAGTTTTTAATTTTATTCTTTCTTTTTTTTTAAAGAAAAGAAATTTATTATTTATAAATATTTTTTTAATCAATTATATAATTTATTTTTCTTTAAATTTTATTTTTAATTTAATTCTTCTAATAATTCATCACCAATTAATTCACAAATTACTTCAATTGCCTCTTCTTCTTCCTCATCAATTAATAATTGTTTTATTTTTTCATTCATAATTTTATATATTTTTTTTTTTAAAATTTCATCATCCCAAAAATTACCATATGAATAATCTTCTTCAAGTTTTTTTTTTATTGATTTAATAATATAATTAGATAATAAACTTTTATTTGATTTATTTTCATTTTTTTTAATTTCTGTTTTATTTATATTATTATTATAATTATTATCATAATTTATATTTTCATTATCATCACTTACATTAGATTGATTTTTTATTTTGAAATTTTCATTGTTATTATCATAAAATTGGTGAAAATTATTTTCATTTAAGTAATTAGTATTAAAATTTTTAATTTGACTTTTATATAAATTCTCATTTCTTTTAACTTCATTTATATTGTCTAAATGACTTTTACACAACATTTTTTTTGGATTTTCATTTTGAACATTTTGATTTTTTGGAATTTTTTCTTCATAATTTTCATTTTGATTATTTTTATTTAAATCATTTAATACATTAAATTCATCATTTTTAGGAGTATTATAAATTCTTTTTCTTTTAATAGGTTTATAATCATCAATTAAACTTGAATCCTCTTTATTTGATTCTTTAATAATTAAATTTAATAAAAACTGATTTTGAATAATAAAATTATTATTCAAATTATTTGGAAAACATAATTTTAAAGGAAAAGAAATTTGAATATTTTCATTTTTAATTTTATTTAAATTGACATTAATAGGAATTGAAATTTTTTTTTGAGGTAAAATTTCTTCATTATTATTTATTATTGATTTAATTTCAATCATATTTGATTTACCATAAATAAAAGATTTTCTTGGCCAAGGTAAATTTCCATTATTAATTAAATTTATTTTAAATGTAAAATTTTGTAATTGCGTTATTTCATCATATGAATAATTAATTGTATAATTTTCTTCTATAAAATTACATTGATAAAATTGATTTTCTTCTTTTTCTTTTAAATTTGAAAATTTTACATTTTCATTTTTTAGTTCAATAATTTCTTGTTTTAAATTTATAAATTCTTTGGAATAATTTTCTATTTTTTTTGTTAAATTTCCTATTTGGTTTTCTAAACTAATATTTTTCTTCACCAATAAATTTATCTTTTCATTAAATTCATTTTTCATTTCTTCCAACAAATATTTATTATTTTCTTTAACATTTGTATTTTGATTCTGTATAATAGAAAATAGTTTTTCAACTGGTGCCAATCGATTATTTAATGTTTCATCTAATCCAACTAAAAAAGTTTTTATATCATTAATACTTTTTTTAACAGATTTTGTCACATCTATTTCTTTTTTCGTTTCAACAGAATTTTCTTTTTTTATTTTTTCATTCTCATTTTTTCTGTTTTCTATTAATTTTAAATCTAATTTTTTTTCATTGGATAAAACAGACTTACACATATTTCTATTATTATTATTATTGTTTTGTAAATAATCTTGTGATAATATATTATCATTAACCTGATTTACCTGTGAAAACATTAATTTATTGTTTGTCTTTTTTTCTATTAATTTTGATTTTAAAATAAATATTATTTGATTATTCTCATTTACATTTAAATTATCATTATAGTCATTTTCATTTTCAATTGAAATTTCATCTCCTTCATCTAATTTATATATTTTCAAAGTAGATATTTCTTCTTCTGACATTTCTAATAATTTATAACATTGATTTAAAAATTCTTGGTATTTACATATTTCATTTATTTCAACTTTTTTATCAAAGTAATTTAATATTATTTTTTTTTTATCATTCATTTTTATATTGTTTAAAAAGAATTAAATAAATGAATAAAATAATAATAACTAATTTTAATTGATATAACTATTTATGATTTTCTTTTTATTTGTATTTATATATGATAATATTAATTTTTGAATTATATAAATTTATTATATTAATATATTAAAAAAATAAAAACAAAAAAAAAGTTGATGTAAATTTACTATAAACTTCAAATGAAGTTTTTATAAATTACTTTTATTATTTTTTATAATTCTCATTAACATTACATAAAAAATTAAAAAAAATAATTTTAAATCAATACACAAAAGAAAATAAAATAAAAATCTAAAAAGTAAATAAAATAAACAACATTTAGAAAAAATAAAAAAATAACAATAAATATTTAAAATATATTTTTAATTAATAAAATTACTTTCTTTCAGGATTAACATTATGATGATGATGTTGTTTATTATAATGATTAGGTCTTTCATAAGCATTTTTTCCTTTTTCATCACAAGAAGAACAAGAACTGGTATCAGGATCATCAGGATTTAATTTAGGTTTATGATATATACAACAGATATTTGATTTTTTTTTACCCATATGTTCGTTATCTATTGTATCTTCTGACCATTTCACTTTCTTTGGTAATTTTAATGCTAAATAATGTGTTTCTACTTTTTCAGGCACTTTTAATTTTATTTCTTCTACTTTTGATTCCTCTTTTTCCTGCTCATCTTCATAATAGACTCTTTGGTTTACTTTCTCTTTTTGCATTTTTTTTTTAAGATTATTTATTTTATATTTTTTATTATTTTTTTAATTTTTTGTAAACAAATTTTTAATTGATGTTTATTTTATATTTATGTTTATTGATTTTTCTTGTTTTCTTATTTGTATATTTTTTCCTTGAATTTATCAGAGAGATAAAATTTAAAAATCAAAAATATATTACAGAAAATACTCTAATATTAATTACAGGAGGTTGTTTAGGAATAGGAAGAGAATTAATAAGACAATTGATATTAAATTATAAATGTACTATAATAAATATAGATATAAGAAAAGATGAATTTTATAATTTAAAAAAAGAACATGGAGAAAAAATAATAAATATTTATTGTGATTTAAATAAAGAACAAGATTTTGAGAAATTATTATTAGAAAAGAAAATAAAAATAAGAGAAATAAATATAATAATAAATAACGCAGCAATAGCATTTAATAAGCCATTTGAAAAATTATCCAAGAAAGAAATAAAATCAACATTTCAAATAAATTTATTATCTCCAATAATATTAATAAAGGAAATAATATTAAAAAAGGAAAAAAATACAAATTTACATATAATAACAATGGGTTCAATAATGAGTCATATGATATCAAAAAATTCTTCGGATTATATTTCTTCAAAATGGGGTTTATATGCTTTTCATGAATGTATAAGATCAGAATATTTATTTAGAAAAGATTTATTTTTTACTATTTTTTGTCCTTATATTATTAATTCTGGTATGTTTCCTAATTTTAAAAATCCTCTTCCTTTTATTTTAAAAGTCTATAATGTTAAAAATATCACTTATCATATTATTAAAAGTATTATTTTAAAAGATAAAATCGTCTTTTTCCCTAAATTTTCTTATTTAATTCCTTTTATTATTAAATTTATCCCTTGTTTTATTATGGATTTTATTCAATATTATATTTTTGATTATTCTGTAGGAAAAATGGGAAGTAGAAAAGATAATTATAATTTATTGAATTTAAAAGAAGATTAAAAAAACAAATATATCATTAAAAAATTATTTATCTTTTTTCAAACAAGTAAAAATTTATATTTATATAAATAATTAAATTAAATGAATTATAATAACTCTCTAGCAAAAAAAATTACTTTTAATATTATAATAAACAAACATAATATAAACAAAAAAAAGAAATGCAATAAAAAAATTAATATTCATTTTATTGATTATTTTTCTTTATAATATTATAATAAGAAATTTCTTTAAATAAAGAATGAATATTTGCAGTAGATTGACTCCAATTAAAGTTGAAGGAAAAGTAGGAGGTAATTTAGAAGCAACCCTATTAATTGAAGGTATTGTCTTGATAAAGAAATGAGACCCCAAATGGTCAAAAAAAGTCCCATATACTTCTATTTGAGTTGCTTTTCAAAATTTTATTGATAATCTACTTTTCTCTGAACTTTTACTTAAAACTGGAATTCGACCTTCAGGTGCAAATTTATTTTAAGGTTCTTCAAATCGATTATTTAATATCATATCTAATGATCATTTAAATTTTATTTTTCTTCCATTCATTATTATTTGTCACTTGATTTAATTGTTAACAACAACTTTCTATTCGAAGTTTTCATGTTTTTTATGTAATTTTCTACAACGTTGTCAACTTTGTTCATTATGAACGACGGGGACAAGATGATATTCGTCCTTACAATCTTTTTAACTCCAGAATCTTTCCAAAATAGCGTCGGAAAGCATATTACTATTTGTTATTTTGATGAATTCTTTACTTACGTCAATAAATAGCATAGAGTTTTCCAATTCCAATCCCCAAAAAATAAAAAAATTATACACTTTTCTTTTTTGCTATAAAAAATAGTTTTAAAATTTTCTTTAAATTAGATTTAAATATGGAAGAATCTCTTGATGAAAGAATGAAATTATATGAAGATATAGAAGCCAAAAGAATTTTAATTCCAAAACTTCCTATATGTATTAGAATTGATGGGAGAGGATTCTCCAAATTCACAAAGGGAATGATTCATCCCTTTGATAAAAATTTTACAGATTCAATGATAGAAACAATGAAATTTTTAATAGAAGAAACAGGTGCAATAATTGGTTATACTCAATCAGATGAGATTTCTTTAATATTATCAGACATTAAAGAGCCTTTTTTTAAAGGCCGTGTATCAAAATTAAATTCAGTAATTGCATCAATGGCTACTGCAAAATTTAATGAATTAATTCATAAATATTATCCAGAAAAACCTTTGGCTTTCTTTGATTGTAGAGCATGGAATGTTCCTAATAGAGATGAAGCTGTAAATACTTTATTATGGCGTTATTTGGATTGTATTAAAAATTCTATTTCAATGGCTGCCTATAATTTATATAGTCATAAAGAATTAGATAATAAAAATAGTAAAGAAAAATTAAAAATGCTATTAGATAAAGGAATTGATTGGAATAAGTACCCTTCTTGCTTCATTTATGGAACCTTTGCAAGGAAAGAAGTTACTCAACATTTATTAAGTCCTGAAGAAATTGAATTATTACCACCTAAGCATAATGCAAGAAAAAATCCTGATATGTTGGTTAATAGGAGTGCTATTCAAATTTTGGACTTCAAGATGTTTAATAAATTTGAAAATAGGACAGAAATTATTTTTGAAAAAGCAAATCCAAAAATAAAAGAAGATTCTTAATTCTATTATTTTAAATTTATTTTATATATCTTATAATGAAAAAACTTATAATTATAATTATTTTTATTTATAATCAAGAATGGGGATTGGGCCCAATCCCCAATTGATTTATTAGTTTTTGATTTTTCTTCATTAAAAATTCATTATTATAATCTTTAGAAAAATTAGAAAGGATTTATAATTTTATGGCATTTAAACATATTTTTCTTTTTGATAATCTTTTTAACTTTTTAATGATATTAATTTTAAATATTATTAAAATTATAATAATGTGTTATATTTATATTTATAATGATTTTACTTATAATTTAAATTATTTTTTGATTTAAACATTATGACTTGAAGTCATTACACTTAATATTGGATTATTTAAAAAATAATTATCATTATCATTTAAATTATCTTTATTTTCAAATAAACAAATTGTATCTTGTAATGAATTAATTTTTGTTTCTTTTTGTTTTAAATTTAACATTAATTCTTTTTTATCTTTCTCTAAATTTAATAATTGAAAATTTTTATTATATATTTCTTCTTTTAAATCTGTATTTTCTTTTTTTAAATTTCTTTTATCATTTTTTAATTCATCAATTTCATCTTTTAAAAAAGAAATTTTAGCATGCATATCATTTATTTCTTGATTTAAAATATTTCTAATTTTATCTATTTTTTTATCTTTTTCGTTGTTTAAATTTTTTATAGAAGTTAATTCATTTTCTTTTATTTTTTTTCTTTCTAATAATTCATTTAAAGATTTAATTTCTTCTTCTAATTTATATATTGTTAGTACATATATATTTTCTTTTTCTATTGATTTTAATTTAACAGAATTTATATCAAATTCTTTTTTTATATTATCTTTTATTTTTTTTTTCGAATTTAAATCATATTTTTCAATTAAATCATTACATTTATTTAATTCAATTGTTTTTGAATTTAATATATTTTCTTTTTCAAATAATTTTTGATTTAATTCTAAATTTTTATTTTGAATTATTTTTAATTCTTCAAATAGAAAATTAACAATATTTTTGAATTCAAAAGTAAATTCATAAAAAGAATTAATTAATGTTTTCCAAGTTGAATATTCTAAAGGAAAATCACATTGAATTTTTTCTAAAATTAATCTATTTAAATTTTCATAAATTTTATTTTCATTTAATAAAATACCATTAAAATTATTTCTTCTTTCACTGTTAATAACATCTTTATTAATTGTTAAAAGATGGTTAAAATAATCAGAAAATTGAGAATATTTTAAAATATATTCAGTTCTATATTTAATTATATCTGTTTCTGAATGTTGATTAATTTCAGCTTTTATGTCTCTTTTATTTTCATCGTTTAATATTATTTTTATATCAGTTTTATTTATTTTTTCGCTTTCTTCTTTTTTCATCAAATTATTTATTGAAGTTTTATTAAAGAAATTAATATTATTTTTCAATATTTTATTCTTAGGAATATATTTTAAAGTTGAATTTTTTAATAAAGATTCTTTAATCTTATTTTGCATCACTAAACTATTTCTTAATTTGTGATTATATTTTTTATTATTTGATATTGAAGAAATTCTTAAATATTTTCCATAATCATCATTTTTATTTTTGTAATTACTATTTTCATAATCAACAGTTCTATAATTATAATTAGAATTACTTAAAATTAAATTATTATTAATATGTGAAAGAGCTCTGAAAAAATGTTTTCTAGGTTTTGGAGAAGAATAACGAAACATTTATATTCTAAAAACAAAATATTTAAAATAAAAAATTAAAAAAATGAAGAAATGAAAAAATATAAAGTTTCTCTAAAGATAAGTAAAAAGCACCAAATTTATATGAAGATTATTTAGAAATAAAACCAAAATGAAATTAAAATAATAATGAGGAAAATCAAAATTCTAATCAAGGAATTTAAAGAATTTTATTTAAAATAAATATAATAATAATTCAATAATAGGTTCATTATCATATAAATTAAAAAAGTGGAATATAAAAATATTTAGATGGAATAGAAAGATAATAACAATTGAAAGTAGATATTGTAGATATATATATAGTAAAAAATATAGGAAAAAATAAAAAACATCAAATATTAAGGATGTCATAAATCAAAAAGAAAGGGAAATTAAGAGAAAAAACTTGATGAATATAATAAAGTAGAAGAGTAAAAAAAGATTGTTTTCCTATATTTTTTTTAAATATATTTGTTTTTATATACTTTAATTTTTTTTTATATTTATTATTTATTGATAAACAATCTTAAAATATTTAATAAATATATTTCATTTTTTAAAGAATAATAATTGAATAAAATGAACAGTGATTTATCAAGTATAACATCAAATGATTTATCTAATTCAAATGAACAAAGCAATATCATAAATAAAAAAGTATTATTTGATTTAGAAGAAGGAACAAAACCAAAACCACGAAGAATACAATTACCAAAAAAATCAATTTTAAAAAAGAAAAAATCTCGATCAATAACTCAAATAAAGGATTTAAATAAAATATTAGAAAAAGTAAAAATTTCTCCAAAAACATCAAAAAAAAAAAAGAAAATAGAACCATCCAAAAAAAAAGATGTAATATTTTCTTTAATTCCTCAAATAAAAAAATTGAAAGATATACAAATTCAATATATGGAATTATTAAATCAATCAAAAAGACCAAATAAAAGTAAATCAACTAAAAATATAAATTTTAAAAAGAAAAATATAGAATTAAAATCAGAAGAAAATACATTATCATTTAAAAGAAGGATTAGACATGCAAAAACTTTAAAAATTTCAAATAATACAAAAAAATCAAAATCAAATAATTTTGAATTAAATTCTTCAACAGAAACAATTAATAGGAGTTTTAATGAAGGAGTAAGTAGATTAAATTTAGGAAAACAAATAACTTTAAAGAAAAACACTTCTTTTACTGATTTATTTAAACCATTACCAGAAATGAAAATTGTTGATAAAGTTCATGCTGAAAAATTAAAAAGATTTTCTATTATGATAAGAAGACAAGAATATAATATTAATTTAAAAAAAAAAAATATTGCTTTTTTATATGGAAAAAAAGTCATTTTAATTCAAAAAACTTGGAGAAGATTTTTTAAAAATGTTTATGTTAGAAATGTTATAAAAATACAAAAATATATTAGAGGATTTCTTATAAGAAAAAAAATTATTAATGATAGATTAATTATTATTAGATTTGTTATTAAACTTTGTTATTTCGGAAGAGTAAGTCATTTTCATTTTTTTATTTGTCAATTAAAAAAATTAATAAGAGCAATTTTTTTTAAGAAGGAAATTTTAACAAAAGATATTTCAATTCAAGCAGATATTTCATTAGAAAAAAAAAACACAGAAAATATTAATATTACTTTAAGTGAATTATTCAATAGTGAAAAAGCAAGTGAAATTTCAGAAAAAAAAGAAGAAGAAATAAATAAAGAAAATAAATATGAATTTATGTTAAATAAAATGTCTAAATTATTATTCAATGGTAATGTTACTGGAATAAAAAACTTTCCAAGACCTTATTTAGAAGTTGGAAACAATTTAAAAATTTTACAAAAAAGATTTTTAAAAGAAAATTTAGAAAATGAAAATTTAATTGTTAATAATATTGATATGAAATATTCTGGTAAAACTAATCAATTAATTATTGATTTTAGTAATAAAGAAAATTTAATAAAAAAAATGAATAATGAAGATTTATCTTTTAGTAAATTCAATTTAGATTTTATAAATGAAAATAACAATAAACAAATTAATAAAAATGAATTAGAAGATGAAATTGAAGAAAAAAAAATTTTTTTGAAAAGTAAAAATATTAAAGCTGAAGAGTTTAATATTTTAAAATCTGATAAATATATTAATTTAATTAGAAAAAAAATTACTTTTGATAATAAATGGAGTAAATATTCTAAAAATTATTATATAACTATTGCATATAGAAAAATCAATTTATTACAAAGAAACATAAAAATTTTCTTAAAAAAAATAAATGAAGAAAAAGAAGAAATTAAAGTTAAAAAAGAAACAAAAAAGAAATTATTTAAATTTTTATTTAAAGAAAGTATTTTAAATCATATAAGAAAATATGTATTTAAAAAATTATTTCCAGAAAAAAATAAAAAAGAAAGAAATTCTTTATGTATAATAAGAACTCAAGAATCAGAAAATAATGTTTATCATAGAAAAAATCAAAGAAATAAAAATATTAATCTTAATTTAAATAATTTTGTTGATACTGATAGTGTTATCTTTAATGATAATGATATTTATATTTTTGTTACTAAAGATAATCAAGATTCTTATGCTTTGAAAAAATATAATATTGATAAAAAGGATATAAATTCTTATTTTTATTCATAAAATTTCAAATGTTTTTTTATCGAATTTTTCTTACTTAAACAATTTATTTTATTTATTATTATATTTTATTATAAATATTAAAAAGTACTGAGGACAATTATTTTATATAAACAATAATGTACTAAATTATTATTTATTTAATTTTTTGAATATAAATTTTTATTTGTAAATTATAATCATTCTTATATTACAAAAACATGCAAATTTAAATAAAATAAATACAATTTATATTAAATTAAATTGGATTAGAGTTTATAAATTTGATTTATATATATAAATGATTGATTGATGATAATAAATGAAAAATATGATAATAATATAAAAGCCTCTTTAGCTCAGCGGTAGAGCGCCAGCCTTTTAAGCTGGTGGTCGAGGGTTCGATCCCCTCAGGGGGCGCTTTTTTTTTAAAGTAATAAGTGGAAAAACAGTTAAAGCATTAGGTAGTAGACAAGGAAGAAGTGAATGGAACTTATTCACTTTATATTCAGTTAAAAAGAATTTAGTGAAAGTATATGAATATTATAAAGTAGTTAAAAATAATATTACTTTAAAAGATAATAAAAAAGAAGATTATAGTAAATTAATGGAATGTAATAAATTAAGAGTATAATTCATCATTTTAATGCAGATAATTTTAAGAAAAAAGGTGTGGAATATATTATGTCTAAATATGAAAATATAATCATTGATAAAATTAAGGAAAAAAATAAAGAAATAAATTTTGAATCTAAAAATATAAAATCCCCTTTGAATTTAAATGATGAATTATGTAAGGAATTTGTGAGATGTATATGTTATTATTGTTCAGGATTAAGTAAGAAAAATAACCACTCTATAAAATATGTAGATACGAATTAAAGAATCATTGTAGAGATAGACAAGGGAGATATGGAAAAATGTAAAATAAATTATGCTTTACCTAATGAATATGTTAAAATTGACCAACAGAAAAATTATAGATATATAATATGTTTAGATGATATGTTAGAAATAGATAAAAATGATATATTAGCTAATCAAATGGCTGGAGGATATGGACTACAAAATATTTTAAATCTGATAATTAAAGATTAAAATATATGGAGAAAAAATATTAACTTTAAATGAAGGAAATAGAGCTTTAATATCTAATATATTAGATGAAGAAAGACCTGATTTTATATTATTAAATGAATGTAGAATAGGAAAGGCTAAATTTAATATGTCAGGTTATAAATTAGAATTATCAGAAAACGAAGAAGTAGGAATAATATATAAAGGTATAAGTCATTTTTAATAAATGGTTTATTCTTTTTTTTATTTAATCAATATATAATATGAGCCCCTTGCCCGACTTTTAAACTAACAACGAACTAAGCATTTTTTACCAAATCAAGCAATGAATCTTTTAGAAGCAATTGAATATTTCTATTTTTCTAATCATTCAAACAAAAAAGAAAAAAGATAATAAAGCAATATGATTAATTAATGTATTTATTAATGATAAGTATAAATATGGTAAAACAAAGATTAAAAAAGAGGAATAAAGAAATCCTTGGATTTCTTTCTTTAATTTATTAATAAATATGAGTCTTCTCTCTTTAAGTAAACTAATAATATTTTTTTATTTAAAATAAAATATTTTATATATAATTAATTTTTAATAATTATTTTATTACTTTAATTTAAAAATGAATTTGAAAAAAGGAGAAGAAATAAGGAAAAAATTTTCATTTTCAGAGAAAAAAATTTATATAAATAAATTTGAAGATAATAATAAAGAAGAAATAAAAAAAGAAATAGACAAAATAAAACCATATAATCAAAAAATAATAAATGAAGAACGAAATTATAAATTAGAAAAACTTCTTTCAGAGAATCTTGAAAATTATTCTTCAATAAAAAAAATAAATGAAATAAGAGATGAAAATTTTTTAAAGCATTTTAAATCAGAAACATTGGAAATAAGAAATATAACAGAAGAAGAAAGGAATAAAATAAATGAGAATGAAAAAACAATTGTTAATAATAATAATATAAAAAATATAAATTATCAAAAAGAAAATGATATATTAACTTTATCTGAGATAACTTCAACAATAACAAGAGATTTAAATGAATCAAATGATGAAATTTCAAAATTAAAAAAAGAAAATTTTAAACTTAAACAAAATATAAATGAATTAAATGATAAATTTAATTCAATTGATTTTGAAAGTATTTTAACTTTTAATAATGAAAAAGAAAAAATAAATAATAAATTAATTGAATTTTCAAAAGAAAATAATCAGAAAAATTCAATTATTAAAAAATTAAATGATTGTATTATTGAATATAATAAAACTATTATTGAAAGTAAAAATGAAATTTTTGAAAGAGACGAGCAAATAGAACAATTAATTAAAGAAAAAAATGAATTAATTGAAAAAAATAATATTTTGTTAAATAAGTTAATACAAAACACAAAAGATTCTGAAATTTTAAATAAAAAAATGAAGGAATTAATTCATGAAAATGAAAGAAAAAATAATGAAATAAATTCTTTATCAATGATTATTTCTAATTTACAAAATGAAAATAATTTAATTCAATTAAATAAAAAACAGGAAAATGATAAAATAAATAATATATTATTTTCTTATAAACAACATCAAATTGAAGCAAATAAACAAATATTAATTTTAACAAAAAATAATACAGAAAAAGATCAAATTATAAATAATTTAAATCAAAATATAATATTTTATAAATCTAAAGTTCAAGAAAATCAAAAAAAAATTTCTAATTTTTTCAATATTTTAACAGAAATAAAAAAATATGTTTTTGAAGTTGAAAAAATGATATCAAATAAAGATTTAAATTTATATAATAATGAAAAAAAAAAAAATATTAATGAAGATTTAAGTATTCAACAAATAAATAATATTGATATTAATACAAATGAATATAATAATTTTTTGTTAAATTCTTTAAAAAATATGATTGGAAAAATAGATTCTAAGTTAAATGATAAATAAATATTGATTATTCTTCTAAATTAATTTTCAACATTTTTTTAATGAAAAAAAAGAAATTATTTTGAAATGTAATTTTTAAATAAAAATAAATTAAAATTAAAAATTTATTTAATTATAAATATGCAAAATAATATTTCAAATTAACATTTTTTATAGAGAATTAGACATTAAAAAAATAAAAAAAAGAAATATAAAAAAGAATAAATTTAAAAAATTTCTTTTAATTTTTAATTAAAGGAAATTATGGAAAAAATATTAAAAAACTCAAATAAACTATTTATATATTATTTTTATTTTTTTTAAAATAACATTTAATTTAAATAATCTTTTTCTAACAAATAATAAGTAGCAGTAGCATAATTAATTTCATTTTTCAATAAGCAATTAACTAAATATTTTTTATCATATCCAATTAAATTTTCAATTTCTTTCAAAACATCATTTTTAATAATTAATTTATTATTTCTTTGTTCGATGTTTAATTCTCTTAAAGATTTATTTTTAGGAGAATTTAAACTACTTTTTTTTTCAGCAATCATTTCATCATTTAATTCAATATTAGGTGAAATTTGTTTTGAAAAAGAAAAATTGTTAGAAGAAAAATCATTATTTGAATCATAATCATTAATATTATTATTATCAATTGAATTATTTTGTGTTTTAATTACTCCATTATCAAATTCATTATTATTATTTAATTCATATTTTAAATTTGCATGAAGAGCTTTTCCTTTAAACTTAATTATATTATTTTCAATTAATATTTTATTATTAATTAAATTATCATCTGAATTTTCTATTGAATTATAAGGTGCTAAAATTAAACTTTTTGTATTTCCAATTTGTTTTTTATCATCTTCTAAAGTATCTAAATTTTTATCTGTGAAAAATTCCATTAAATCATCTTTTGTATTATTTAAATAATCAATATTATATTTATTCAACAATAACTTTTCAGCATTAGTGAATAAATTTATATTAAATCTATGATTGACATTAACATTAATAATCCAAGGATGATTTAATACTTGAGAGACAGTTAATCTTTTTTTAGGATCAACTTGTAACATTCCATCAATTAAATTAGAAGCATCATCAGAGATAAAATTCAATTTAGGGAATTTTCCATGTATAATATTATTTTGTAATTCCTTAATATTATTTCCTTTAAAAGGTTGATTACCTCCTAAAATATAATAGAGAGTAACACCAGCAGACCAAACATCACATTCAAAGCCTTCATAACCCTAAAAAAATAAAATAAAATATTTACATTATCTTTAAAAATTTCAGGTGCAATATAAGCAGGAGTTCCACAATGTTCAAACATAATATCTCCTGGAAGTAATCTTCTACTTACTCCAAAATCACAAATTTTTATTGTATTTGTTAAATCTATTAATATGTTATCTAATTTTATATCTCTGTGTACTATATTATTTTTATGTATGTAATCTAATCCTTCCATTAATTGCTTAAAAATTATTTTTGCTGTTTGCTCTGATATTTTACTCCTTTTTCTTATGTAATTTAATAAATCACCACATATATATTCCATTACTATTAATATATGAGTTTCTGTTTCAAAATAGTCTAAAATTCTATTATATTTTATTTTTTATTTTACTGGGATACAAAAGGATTTTTCAACCTTGTTAATATATCTATTTCATGTTTTATTTTCTTTCTATCATGTTTCTTTAATTTTGATTTATTGAATGATTTTATTGCTACTAATCTACCTGAACATATATGAAGAGCTAAATTGACTTTTCCAAAAGCTCCTTTTCCTAATAATCTACCATATTTATAAAAGTTAAATTGAGTTTTTGGATATTTTTCATTTGTATAATGAACTAGATATTTTTAAATTGTTATATAATAATATTTTTTTACATTGTTTTATGTATTTTGATATTTTTTCCATTTCTCTTCTATAAAAATCACTTTCTCTTATTGTACTTTGCATTGATATTGTTTCTATTGCTGATGTTTCTTCCTTTTTTATTTGGCAATTTATTTCCTTATTATTTTCTTTTTCTTCTTTTTTTTTTGTATTTTCTTTATTTGATATATTTATATTTTTTTTATCATTATTTATTTTATTTATTATATAATTATTATATATTTGATGACTATTATTCATTTTATTATTATTTAAATTATTATTTGATTTTTTTTTATTTTTCATTTTCTCAATTAAAACATTGTGAATAGAGTTTTTTTTAATTAAAGGATTATTATTTAAAATATCTTTTATACTTAAATTATTTTTTAAAATATGTTTAACACCTTTATCAGAAGGGGAAGGATTTGCAGTATAAGGTTTATTATTATTAACAATATTAATTATTTTAGAACTTTGATTAATAATAATATTATTATTATCTTCAATTCTACTACTTGATTTAGAATTTTGTTTACTTTGAATAGAAGTAACACTTTTAATATTTTTATATTTATTTTTTAATTTACTTTTTAAAAAATCTCTTTCAATTTCTTCTTTTTTTTTCATTGATTTATTACTAATTGAAGAAGTATTTTTAGTAGAATTTGTATTTTTTAAATTAGAAGTTATATATTCAATATATTTAATATCATTCATTTTAATATATTTTTTACTATTCGAAGTAAAATGAGAAGATTTTAATAATTTACAATTATTAGCAAAATTTAATATATTTTTTGTTAAGGGAATTTCATTTAATCCTTTTATATTAAAATTATTATTAGAATTATGTAATATATTACAACTATTATTTTTAATTTTTGTTTTTATTAAAGTTGATACTGAACTTGTTATTGATTTTGAAATTGAATTTTTTGGATTGTAATATTTTTTTAATTCATTTGATTTTGTTTTATTTTTATTTTTACTATTATTTTTACTATTTTTCACAGTTTTTATTTTCTCATTTGAATTTGCTCTTGAATTATTTTTTGTTGGATTTGCTGTTTTACTTTTTTTTTTATATTCTATTTTACTTTGTTCTATTGAATTATTTGAATTTGATTTTTTAATCATATTATTATTTTTTTTTTCATCATCATTATTTTTTTTCATGTTTTTTTGAAGAATATGAGAATATAAATAACCTTTCATATTCTTTTTATTTTTACTTTTGCTTTTTGATTCATTATTTATTTTATTATTTGATTTTAAAAAATTTTGAGATAAATTATTTTTATTTTTCACATTATTTTTTTTTTCAAATCTTGGACTTACTGCTTTAGAATTTTTATTTGATATTTTATTTTCTTCTTCTTCTAAACTACTTATACTACTTTTTATCATTTTACTATTACTTATATTATTACTATATAAACTTTTTCCATTATTTTTTAAACTTGTTTCAAAATGAATTTTATTCGAGTGATTATTCAAAAAATTTGAATGAGTATTCTTCATATTTTGAGAGTTTTGATGTTTCGAATATATTTTTTGAATTTTCTTTTTAAATATGTTATCTATTCCATTGTTTTCTTTAAATAAATCTTTTATTTTGGTTGATTGGAATATTACATTCGAATGTGACATTTTTTTTATTTAAGAATTTAAATTCTGAAATCAATTTAATTTAAAAAAACACTTTTAATAGTTTTTTATTTTAGAATATATTTTATGTTAAAAATATTATAAAAAATAATTTAAAATAATTCAAAAAAAAATTTTTTTTTTCTTCTTCAATTGTTTTTTCCATCAATTTCTTTGTATTTGTTTTCATATTTTATGCTTTTTTTTTGTTAATAATAAATTAAAACAAATTTATTTAAAAAATATAAGTTAATTTAAAATAATATATAAAAAATACAGAACAATTGAATTATATAAAAACTAAATAAAAAATTTAATATTTTGCTTTATTCACTTTAATTATAATATCTTTAACAACGCTTTTATCTTCAATAGTAGGAGGAATATAAATTTTTTCTTTATTAATAATTTGTTTTAATAAACTTCTAATAATTTTTCCACTTTTTGTTTTAGGTAATTTTTCAACAACAAGAACAAATTTCATAGAGCAAATTCTTCCAATTTTTTCAACAACATTAAAATAAACTTGATTGATAATATTATTATAATTTGTGACTCCTTTTTGACAAACAATAAAACCAAAAGGAACTTCCCCTTTTAAATTATCTTTTAAACTAACAACTGCACATTCACTAATAAATTTAATTTGATTAATTATTTCTTCAATTTTTCCAGTAGATAATCTATGACCAGAAATTTTAATCATATCATCATTTCTTCCCATAATTCCTACATAACCTTTTTCATTAATAAAACCAATATCTCCTGTAATATAATATTCATAATTTTTACTAATATATTTATTTAAAAAGATATTATCATTTCCAAAAAGAGTTGTCATAAATCCTGGAGGTAAAGGTAATTTTATACAAATTATACCATTTGTATTTATTGGTAATTCATTTATTATATTTTCATCAAATATTTTAATTATGTAACCCATTAATGGAGGACCTGAAATACCAGGTTTTAAATCATTAAATTTATTTATTCCTATATTATTGCAACATATTGGCCATCCTGTCTCTGTCTGCCACCATTGATCATTTATTAATATATTATTTTTTTTTTTTCTATTTTCAAAATATTTATCTAAATTATTTTTTAGCCAAATATATGTTTCAGAATCACATCTTTCACCACTTAAATGAATACTTTGTAAATTATTTATATTATAGTTATTTAAATATGATAAATTTGGATCATTTTGTTTAATTGATCTTAATGCTGTTGGAGCAGTATAAAAAGCTTTTATATTATATTTTTCTATTATTTCCCATATTTTACCTGCATTTGGAGTTCCAATTGGTTTTCCTTCAAAAATTACTGTTGTTGCTCCTCTTAATAAAGGACCATATACTATAAATATATGTCCAACTATCCATCCTATATCACTTGTACTAAAAACTTTATCTTTTTCATATATATTCATTATGTATTTCATTGTAAAATTTATTGTTATTATTGATGAATTATCATGAACTATTCCTTTTGGAATTCCACTTGTTCCACTTGTATATAAAATAAAGAAAGTCTCATTTCCTTTTAATTTCTCATATGGAATTATTGGTATTTCATTATTTTTTATTTTATTAATTTCTTCATCATATATTATTGTATTTTTTCTATTGATTTCATTCTCTTTTATAAATAATGAATCATATCTTTGAAAAAGTAATATTTTAATATTATTTAAAAATTCATTTCCACAAATCTCAATAGCTTTTTGTGTAATAGAATAATAATTAATAGTTCTTTTAGGTTCAATTCCACAAGAAGAAATTAAAATAAATTTTGGTTTAGCATCTTTGATTCTTTCAGATAATTCATAAGAAGAGAATCCTCCAAAAACAACAGAATGAATTGCTCCTATTCTACAACAAGATAACATACTTATTATTCCTTCTGGAATTGTAGGCATATATATTATTATTCTATCTCCTTTTTTTATCTCATTTTTTTTAAGAATATATGCTATTATATTTATTTGCTTATATAAATCATTATATGTTAATTTTATTGTCTTATTTAAATAATAACTTTCAAATATTATTGCATATTCATTTCCTAAATTTTTTTCTATGTTTCTATCTATACAATTATAACATATGTTTAATTCAGAATTTGGAAACCATTCATATAAAGGTAATTTTTTGTCTGGTTGATTTAATATTTCATCTTTTTTTGGGGGAGTTATATATGATATTTCTTTCGATTCCTCATACCAAAATTCTTCTCTTTTTTTTTCATCTATTGATTTTAAATACATTTCATAATATTTGTTTTTATTTTTTTCCATGGGAAGAAAAAATTTTTGGAATATTTTAATTAAATAAAAATATTTATTTTTTAAATTTTTCTAATAAAATACAAATAAAAATTAACCTTCTTTTTTTTAAAACATTAAATTTGTTTTATTATTTAATTCTTTTATTGTTTTATTAAATATTTTCCAATATTTCTATCATCATTGTTATTTTAATATTTATTCATATAAAATGTAAAGGAATAGAAGCAATTAAAATAATAGATAAAAAAATAGAATAAATATATCAATTTTTGAGGAATAATAATGTATAAAGTTAATCCTTTAAAATAAGTACTTTAGCAGTAAATTCATCAAAGAAAGGAAGTATATATAATAACTAAAAAAGAAATACTTCGAATTAAATATCTTCCAAAAATAGTAGATTTTAAGAATTTTTCTATAAATATAACTTAAAACTCCAAAAATAATTTATAAAAGAAAATATTATAAATTGCAATTTTTTTTAAATTAAAATATATAATACACTTAAGAAAAAATCACAGAAAGAACCAAATAAATCAATAAAAAGTACATTTTAACTTCTCAAAAGTGACTAAGGATTCCTATCATTAATTATAAAACTATAAAAAGTGTATATTTTAACTGTTTTTTTGGGTTGTTGTAATGAAAGTGAATATAAATATTAAAAATAGTGAAGTTATAATATCTAAAAAAAAAATACTATGAAATATAAATTAAATAAACTCCTAAATAACTTAAATAAATTCCAAATAATAATAATATTTTTCCTATTATTATTTTATTATCTGAGAAAATTTTTCTTAATGTAATAAATATATTATTCCACATATTTCTATTGAATTTCATAAAATTTTATTTTCACATAAAAAGTTTTTAAATTTTGAATATGAACATGTTATATTTATATTAGTGAATATTATGTATTATCATATTTTTTCCTTTATTTTCTTTGTCAGAATAAGATATTTCTAATTTATTTATATTGTTTTCACCTTTCAAAATTACATTTTTATAAATTTATTTCCTTTTTTCTTTAAAATGATGATTTCAATTAAGAAGAACCAAAGTTTTTTTATTATTTTCTTTTAATGGTAATATTTTATTTTTATTATTTTATTTGAATTTAGTGAATATAATCTTTTATCTTTATTTGAATATTTATTTTTAATTATATCTTTTGTTGAATTAATAAATTTAATAAATTTATTTGATTATCATCTCTATCTATTTTTTTTTGCTGTTTATTTGGATTACTTTTTTACTTTTTATTTAAATTATTTTGATAATTTTTTTTTTATTTATTTTTAAAATTTGTTGTTTGGAAAATAAAAATAAAAATGATTTTCAGAATATTTATTTTATTTTCATTTTTGCCTTTATTATTTTGTCAAAAAGAACCTTCAATTCTATTTTCTATTGATAATACAACAATACAATTAACAAATGAAATGAATGAAATATTATTAAATACAGTAAAAGATAATAATAATCCAACATTAGGATTTTCAGAATTAATCAATATAAAATATTCTGAATTAAAAGTTGATTTAAAAATTCCATTTACTTTTGAAATTAAATATAATAATGGAGATTTATCATCTGAAAGACTTCAATTTTTATTTGCTTCTTCTGATGGTGATTTAATTCCTTATGAAAAAGTAAAAATTCATCATTTAAATTATGAAAATAATATTCCTTCATATCCTTTTTATTATAATATTAAAAATAGAAATTATTCAGAAACTGAAATTGAATGCTTTTATACTCAAGAATTAAAAAATTATAATATTTTAAATATTTATAACAACTTGAACATTAAAAAAATTGAATCTTTTTATCATTACACTTTTGCTTTAGGAAATGATAATAAAGTTTATAAAGTTTTTTATTCGAATAATTTTATTGATTTTGTTCCTTTGGTTTCAAATGATGAATTTAATGATTTTTTTATTGGTAATAATGGTGATTTGATTTTGGTTAAAGATAAAATATATGTATACAAAATTATTAAAGGAAATACATCTTTTGATTTGAATATTAAAAAAATAAATGAAATTGATTTAATTAATTATAATAAAATAGTATATTATTCTTCAAAAATTTATATTATTGCAGAAAATAAATTATATGAAGTGAATTTAAATAATAAGACAACAAATATTTTATTATCATTAAATGATTATATTTCATTATCTGATTTACTTATTGAAGATGATAGAATTTATATAATTGGAGTTAAAACAAATTCAAAACATTTATTAATTTATTCATTATCAAATTCACCTATTTTACTTAATAGATATGTTCATTCAAAAATAAAACAAATTGATATTTATAATCATCCTTTTAATGGCCATAAATTTTTAGGAATATCATTTGAACAAGATAATGATTATTCTGAATTTTTTGCTGAGTTTTTAATTGATTCAGATGATGATAAACCATTAATTTTGAATAAAATATTTACATCACTTAAAAGAAATTTTATAAATTATATCACAAAAGATAATTTCTTTTCATATTTTTATGACAACAAATATAAACAAATATTTTTTATTAGAAGAGGTTTTTTCAATTCTGCATATTTCCAAACAATAAATTATAAATTAGATTTTTCAGCTAATATAATTTCAATGATATATTACAATAATATTAATGTCCCTTTATTTATTTCTGATAATTCTTTTTATATATTATCAAATTTATCATTTTCGAATCATCATTTAAATTGTACTTTTTATAAAGAAAAAACTTATATGTTACGTTTTATCCAATATGGAGATGTTTGTCAAGAAAATATAAATTCAGAGGAAAAATATTCAATATGTGAAAAATTAATAGATTATACAATAAAAGTTCAAGGAAAGAAAACTAGAATAAATATAGAAATAATAATTTATATAGTAATTGTAATTTATGTTTTATTGTTTATTATAATATTTATTTGGGTTTTAAGAAAAACAAAGTGTTTTAAAAGAAATTATATAAGTGTACGTTTTGAAATTGATGATAAAAATAAGAATATTTTATATGATTCAGAGCCTGAAATTGATTTAGATGAAATGAAAGAAAATGAAAATGCAATGTATTATTATAATAATGAAATAACACATTTAAAAAAAAATATAGAATTAAATCCTAGAAAAAAAAAATTTGAATCATTTAAATATAGTACTGATTTAAGCTCTGATAGACATTTCAAATCATCTTTTCGAAAAAATGAAATTGAAAAAGGTGTTATTGAAGATATGAATCAACCATTTGAATCTAATTATACTTTTAAATCAAAAGGTGGAAAAGTTAATTATATTACAGAAGCAGGAAAACTTAAAAATATTATAAATGAAAAAAATGATGTTATTTTTGAAAAAAAGAAGAGTGAAAAAGATATGAAATAAATCTTTATCAAAATGAATCTATAAATAAATAATTTAATATTAACTATAATAAGATAGTTATAATTAATAAAATTAAAAATAGAAATTTCTATTAAAGTGTGCTTTATTGCTAGAAAGTACAAAAAAAGAAAAAATAAAATTAAATTTCTATGAATAGAATAATTTTATTACTAATTTAAATTAATTTAATATATAAAAATAAATGTTTGAAGAAAGTGAAAATTTAGAAAATGAAACTTTAGAAAATAATTTATTTGATTTAAATTTAGAAAATTCATTTTTATTATCTCATAATGATCATATGAAAGAAAATAATACTAATGAAACAACAAAAAAAGAAAGTTATTTTCAAATTGAAAAAAATCCAAAAATGAAAAATTTAATGAGAGAAAAAAAAGAAAGAATAAAAATTTTATTAGGAGAAAAAACAGAAAGAGAAAAAAATTATTTTATTTCAAATGGAAAAGTTTATAGAACTTCAGATAATTTAAGTAAAGAAGAAAAAAATGAAATTAGAAAAATTCAAAATAGAATTTCTGCTCAAAAATCAAGAAATCAACAAAAACAATTAATTATTGATTTAAGATTAGAAAATAAAAAATTAAAAGAGAAAATAGAATTTTTAGAAAATGAAATTAAAAATAAAAATGGTTATATTAATAAATTATCTTTTATTATTAATGATTGTTCAATTTGTCAAAATAAAATTTCAAATAATTTAAATTTTAGTATTTTTTTAAATCAAGATAATTTTTCTTCTAATAATAATATTTCTTTTTTTTCAAAATCAAGTTTAAGTATATTTACTATTTTATGTTTATTATTAGGTATAATATTTTTATTTAATATTGATGTAAATAAAAAAATAAATCAGAGAAATTTGTATGAAACAAATTATACAAAATTAACTAATAATATAATTAATAATAATTCAATTAAAATTTTTTCTAATTATAATTCTTCAAATATTTTTAATTGGAATAAAGAAAATTATTATATAATGAAAGATGAAAATTTATATGAGAAAACATGTGAAAATTATTTAAATGCTAAAATAACAAAAGACTTAGATTTTGAAAATTTATTAAATCATAATCAAAAATGTTTTGATTTTAGAATGATTATTCCTTGTAAAAATAATAAAAATTACAATGAAACTACAACTCCAATAATTGCTCTTAAAAATAGTAATTATTATAATGAAATTATAAAAAATTTAGGGAATAATTCTTTTTATGAAATTAATTGTAGAATTAATTCAGTTAATAAATATAAAAATAGTAAATGCAAAAATAATTTTTTAAATTAATATATATTTAAAATTCTTTTATTTGTATAGAATATAATTTTTAAAATTTGATTAAAAAAAAACGAAAACTCACTTGTGTAAATCAATTTAATTATTCTTCAAAATAACTAATTGAGAAATTTTCTTTTTAATTATTATAATTTTTAAGAAAAAATGATAATGAATAATTGAATAATTTGTTTATTATTTTTATATTTGTTTAATATGGATAATTGAAAAAAATATAAAAAAATGAGGAAAATAATTTTCAATATTAAATTTATTTTAATTTTCTTAATATCCAAAATATATAATGATGAATGTGATAATAATTATAGAATATTACCATACAACGAAGAAAAAATTTTTATAATAAATAATTTTACTAAAACATGTAGTATTATTCAAATAGAGAATCAAGAAACTCCAACTCCAGAACAAACTTATTCAAACTGTTATTTTCTTAAGTCAACTTATCAAAATCCAAGATATATTTTAGATAACAATTTATCTTTGAAATATTTAATTACTTATGATCCTTCAACTAATCAAATTTATATTTTAAATGGTTATTCAGAACCAGAAAAAATAATTAATTTTGAATATAGTTTATCAAATACTTTAGAAATAATTTCTGATGAAATTTTTGTTATTATTGGTTCTAAAATGATTACAAATGAATATACTGCGGGAGATATTAATTTTCAACATACGTTATTGTTTGTAAATTTAGCTAATCCTGATTATGGAGAAAGAATTGTTTTAAATCCTGATTTTTATTTTGTTCATTCTATTTTTTTTTCTTTATTTAAAATGAATAATGGAATATTATTACTTGTTTCTTTTAATGATTTAGGGAAAAATGACCCAAGTATAAAAGAATTATCTATTACTTTTTTTTTTATGAATTTATCTGATTATTCAATTGAAAGAAAAGCTTTTTTTGATATTAGTTATGATTATAAATATAATGATAAAGAAAAAGAAATGAAAATTATTGAATTAGTTGAAAATAATATTCATTATATAATTCTATGTTATTTTTATAATAATCCTTTAAATGATTCTACATATAATGTAATCTGTTATTCTCAAAAATATATGAATAGTAATTTATATTTCACTAACAAAGAAATTTTATTATATAATTGTAACACCGAATATGCTTTTTATTTATATAATATTTCTAATTTTGGATTTATTAGTTGTAAATCAAAAAAAGATGATATTGTAGGTTATCAAATAATTAAATTTTATAGTAATTTAACAACAGTCGGTTATATTCCAAAAAGAACAGATAAACCTTTTCATTTTATTCCATTACAAAATTATTCTCTTTTTTATTTTTATTGCACAGAAGATAATAAAATAAGAGAACAAAAAGTTATAGTTCCAGAATGTATAGATAATATAAGGAAATCAATAAATAATAAAGAAACTATCAGTTATAGTTTTTTACAACCTTTATATTTACCTACTTATTTACCAGGAGAAATGCAATATCAAAAAACACTGATTACAGTATCTTCAACTACTTTAAATGGAGCTTTAAATACACCAGATAATTTAGGAAATATTGTTGAATTAAACAATTATGAATCTCAAGATATAACATTTGAATATTATTTAACTATTGATTATCAAGAAATCATAGAATCCAAAGAAATAACTTTTACATATCAATCAAAAAATTGTGTTGCTGATATAATATTATGTTATAAAACATGTGAATCTTGTTATGATAAAGGAAATGATACAAATCACAATTGTTTAAAATGTCAAAATGAATATTTTTTCAATCAAAGTAATATTACAGGAAATTGTCTATTACAAAATGAACCAGGATTTTACCAAAATACAACAGAATTACTTTTATGTTATAAAACATGTAAATATTGTAGCAGTGTTGGTGATTCAGTAAATCATAATTGTAAATCCTGTGATACAGAAAAAAATTATTATCCTTTATGTAATTCTTTTCCTACTGATGAATCAAATACAGAAAAAAAATGTCCTGATTTTTCTCAAAATTCAAATGGAAACATTAATCCATTTAATTGTCATTTTTTAAATGAAACATTAGATTTTTTTTATTTCAATAAAGAATGTAAATGTTTTGATGAATGTAGTGATAATTGCATTAAGTGTTTAAATAATACTTATTGTATTGATTGTGATTATGAAAAAGATTATTATTTATATTATTTTAAAGAGAATAATACTTATGTTTGTGATACTTATTATAATAAAATTAAAGAAGGGAAATATTTAGATGGAATTAGATTTAAATATGGAGAATTTAAAAATTGTTATTTTACTTGTGGCGGTTGTTCGGAAAAAGGTAATGAAACAAATAATAATTGTGATAAATGTGATGACACAAACTATTTTCCTAATTTATTAAATCCAAAAAATTGTGAATGTAAAAATTATAATTTTAAAAATGATTTAAGTAAATGTTATGAAAGTTATGCAATTACAACTTTAAATGAAGAAGGTAAAGAATGTAAATTTATATATAGAAATAGTATTTTAGATAAGGGAATATGTGTTGATGATTGTTTTAATACAGAAAATAAATTTGTGTTTAATGATCAATGTTTTGAAAAATGTCCAAATGGAACAACATTTAAAATAGATGAAAAAAAATGTGAAGATGATCAGATTTGTTCATTAAATGAATATACCACAACAATTCCATTAAAAGTAATAAATGAAGATGTTATGAATGATATAGCATTATCATATTTTAAAGAATATGGTCAAGATTCAAAGCATATAAAAGTAATTTATTCAGAAGATAAAACATATAATATTTCATTGTATTCTTCTCAAGTCTGTGAAAATGATATTTATTATAATTTTATTCCTAAAATTGATTTATCTCAATGTATTAGTTTAATCAAAAGTGAAGGTTATAATAATTATATTGTTGAAGTTTTAAGTATTTTTAAAGGAGATTATTTACCTTATCAAGTTAAATATGAAATTTATAGTAAAGTTACTGGGAAAAATAAATTAAATTCTTTAATTCATTTATGCACTGAAATGACAATGTTGATTTATGTTCCTATGAATTCAATTAGAAAAGTAAATTATGAATTGGCTAAAGAATTATATCCTGATATTAATCTTTTTAATTTATCTGATCCTTTTTTTAATGATATTTGTTATTATTATACTGATAAATTTAATAAAGAAATCACTCTAAGAGATAGATTCTATGATTATTATATTAATTATACCTATTGTGATGATTATTGTGTTGAAATTGAAAAAAGTTTTTCTACTTCTGAAGTCTTATGTGAATGTAATATATTAAAAAATCAACCTTATAATTTTAAGGTTAAAGAAAAAATTCCTACTGATAAAAAATTAGTTTATTTCAATTTTGATTGTTTATTATGTATTTCAAAAGGTTTCGGAAATATAATTAAGAATTTTGGACTATTGTTTACTTTACTTTTATTATTAATACATTTTTTTGTTTTTCTTTACTTTTTAATATTGAGAGGAGAAAATATTAAATTATATATTTCTTTGATGAATGGAAATCCACCTAAAAAATATATTAATTCTCAACAATTTATTGATTTTAAAAATCAAAGTATTGATAAAAATGTATTGCAATCTTTTAAAAAGAATTTATATATAAATTCTAATAAAGAAATTCCGATTAATGATTATCAAACATGGGCAAAAGAAAAATACAAATTATATGAACTTAATTTAAATGAAGGTAATGGAAATAATAATAATATTGATGATAATAAAAATATTAAAAATATTAATAATATTAATAATATTAATAATAGTAATAATAAAAACAATAATAATAGTAATAGTAATAATAATAATAATAACAATAGTAATAGTATTAATAATAATAATAGTAATATTAATATCAATAAAATTAATTCAAATAATGATAAAATTTTTATAAGAAAATATAATGTAAACGATAATTTTATTATAAATGGAGGAAATTTTAATGATATAAATTATATTTCAAATAATAAAATAGAAAATAATAATTTTTTAATTGAAAGTGAATTGATTAAACATTCTGTGTTAAAAACAAATGAAAAAGAAGATTTGAAAATAAATGAAAAAGTAAATCATTCATCAGAAGATCCAAAAATATTAAAAAAAAATAAGACAATATTAATAGAAGTATTTAAAGAATATGATGAAGATAATGAAGAAATTCCATTTAAACAAGCTTTAAAAAGAAATTTATCATTTTTTAAATTTTTTAAAAGACAAATTAAATTCAAACAAGGAATCATATATACATTTTTTTTGAAAAATCCATTTGATCCGATGTCAATAAAAATATTAATTTTAACATTTAAAATAGCAACAATTTATTTTTTAAACATAATTTCAATTACTAAAAAGTATATTTCAAAAAAATACCATACTGAAATAAATAATATAATAAAATTTTATTTTTCTCAATGTAAATACCAAATAATATTTTGTGTAACAATGATAATTTTTATAAATGGTCTTTTAAAAAGAATATACAATCCAACCAGAAAAATATTAATATTATTACATTCTCCTAAAATGACAAAAAAAATAAAATATAAATTAATGGATGAATTTGATTGTTTATTAATTCAACAATTAATTTTTGGAATAATTAGTTTAATTATTATGATTTTTTATGTGATTTATGTTGGAGAATTTTTCTATGTTTATAAAAAATGTCAAGTTGAATTGTTATTTGCATTTTTGTTAACTCTATTTTGTTTTGAAATTTTTAATATTTTCATTAGCTTTATCAATTGCTTATTAAGAATTATGTCTTTGAAAATTAAAAGTGAATGCTTATATAATTTGTCTTATGAACTTGCTTATTAAATAAAATTATTTTATTTATTTTTAATATTTAAAACAATAAATATGTTTTTTTAATATTTATAAATTGTTTTTAAATATAAGAAGAATTACTTCTCTTTAAAATTTAAATTTTTTCAATTTGTAATTTATTGTTATCAAACTTTCTTTTTTGAGAATTTAAATTTTCATCTTCAAAATCAGAAGTAGAGATTTTTAAATGAGAATTTAATTTATTTAAAATAGACGTATCAATATTATATTCATAAGGTAAAATGAAATCATAAGGTAAATTTTTAATTTTAAAATACCAAATAGTGTTCCAGAAAATTTTAGGAAAATCATGTTTAAATTCTTCAACATTTAATTTAATTCCATATTTATTGATTAAAACATCATAACTACTTTTTAAAGTTAAAGGAGAAAATAAGACAAAATTATCCAAAGAACAAGTATTTAATTTTAATTTTCCTAATTTATTTATTTCTTTTCCGAATTGAACTGTTAATTTTGGTATTATTGCATTTTTACATTCAGGACATTTTGCCCAAATAATATCTCTACTCATATTTTTAAAGTTTTTTGATAATAATTCTAAATTTATTTCTTTTTGACATTCTACACATGTATCTACATGATAAAAATATACTTCTTCCCCTAATATATTACTATCGTATTTTGATTTAAATGTTCTTTTTCTAAATTTATTTTTATCAATTTTTTTTTTCGTAGTTTTATCTTCTTTTAATTCTTTTATAATTGCTTTTATATTATAATTTTTATGACCTTTACTTTCTTTATTATCTAATATTTTCATTACAATATTATGGACTTTAAAACTAGGATTTAAATGTCTAGTTATAAAGAAATCATATAATTGAACAATCATTTTTTCATCACCATATAAATTTATAGCTTCAAATAATAAATTATATATTTCCATTTCATGATTGGAAACTTTTTCTAAAACATTATTTAATTCTTCAAATCTATTATTTCTTTCAATAGAATCACAATACCAAAAAGTCATTGCCCATATTATTATCCAACATAAGCCTATATAATTTTCCATATCTGTTTGATGTACTTCTATTCCTCCTAAATGACTTTTAGATACTATATCTGCATTTATTTTTATTATTTCTTCATTAAAGTTTATTGGATAAAAATAATCTTTTATTGTTTCTTTGAAAAATAAATTTGTTGTTAATGATGGAAATATTGGATATATAAAATAGATTTGATCAGATTGATTGTTTATTATTATTCCATATTTTAATAATTTCTTTTTATTTTCTTTTTTTTTGAAAAAATTAATCTCGTATTCTGATAAATTTCTTGGTTTTGTAACATTATATTGATTATGGAAATTATATTCTTTCGAATCGGTAAAAATATTTTGTGATTTATTTGAAAAAATATTATTTGAAGATGAACTATTTATTTTTTCGTCGAATAATAAAATTTGTAATATTTCATCTGAATTTTTTGGAATCATTCTTTTATATAAAAAATCACCAAATATTTGAGTTTCAGTGATGAATTTTTCATAGAATCTTCTATCATATGTGGGAATACTTGATAAATATTTATCTACTTTAAACAAATTTTCCAAACAAGGAATTGAGTTTGAATCATAAAATTCTGTATTTAAATATTGAGAATAATTAGGAAGTAATTTTGTATTAAAACGAAAAAAACATTCATTTAATTTTTTATTAAATTCATAATCTATATTATCTTCATCTATATTATTATTATTATTTGATTCTAGAATTGTCCAAATTGAATTTTTTGAAACATAATTTTTATTATCTTTTTCTTTTTCTTTTTTTTTCTTTTCTTTTTCTTTATTAAAATCAGAAAAAATAGTTTCAACATCTTTAATTAAATTTTTTTTGTCATTTCTAGGTAATTCAGGGAGAGTTTTAGAAGTATATTCAGTATCATTTATCCATTTTATTTTTTGATTATCAATATCAACAATTAAAATAATATCTGATAAAGTAAAATCTTTTTCAGTGAAAAATTCTTCGGTAAATGTTTCATTAATTCCTGCAATAAATGGAGTTATACTTTCTAAAATTTCATAATTTCCTTTTGGTAAAATTGTTATTATTTGATATTGATAATAAAAAGGAAAAAGTAAAGCAAGGAAACCATAAATAAAAGGATTTAATAATTTAATATTTTTAGAAAAGAATAATATTCTAATTTCTAAAATAATATATCTGTATATTTCAATTATTAAATCAAAATTTAATATTGTTAATAATCTTAAATCTAAATTAATCACCGGTAATTCGTTCATTAAATTTTGTTTAATATCTCTTTCTTTATTAATTAAAGTGTATTGAATATTAAATAAACCTCTTGGAGGATATGGTATTTCAATTAATAAATTTTCAATAAATTTATCTATTGGAATTGTAATATTTAATTCATTATTATTATTTCTATTTGAATATAAACATAAATTTTGAATTATTGTTTCATATTCATTAAAAAAAGGATATATTGAAATAAATAAAAGACACTTTGGAATATAAATATTAGGATTTTTAATATTTACATTTTTTTCATTATTTAAAAAATTTCCTTGATTAATGTTATCTTGATTATCTTGTTCATTTTCTTCGTTGTCTAGAACTTTATCAATATAATAAATAGAATGATATTTCATAATATTTTCATAAGTAATTAAACAAGTGACATATTTTTGAGGGAAATTCATGCAATAAAAATTATTATCTAAAATAAAAGAAAAAACTTGTTGTGAAGGAGGAAAAGTAAAACTTTCAATTAATTTAAAACCATTTGGAAAACAATGTAAAATAATTGAATCATCAAATGAAGTTGTATGTTTTTTAAAAGGAGGAAAATATGATATTATTTTTGGTTTTATTTGTTCAGAATATTCATTATTTAATTCTTCAAGATCTTTTTCATATAACCATGAATTTAAAGCAATACTTGGATCCAATCCTACTATTAAAAAATATTCTATGAAATTATTTGCTTTGTCTAATTCTGTTTTCATATCTTCAAAATCTTTTGAATTTAATAAAATATCTAAAGTATTTTCTGAATCATTCAATTTCGGAGTTTCCGGAGACTGAATATTTATTTTTTCTGAGTTTGACATTTTTTTTTCCTTAATTTAATTAATTAATTTGATTTTATTTTTCTATTTTTTGAATTCATATTTCATGAAAATAAAATAAAGCTGTTTTTAATTTTAATAATTTTAAATTAGTGAAATTATCTTCACAAAATCTTCCAAATGATAAAAATGATTTGAAAAAAAATATAAATGATTGATTGATGATAATAAATGAAAAATATGATAATAATATAAAAGCCTCTTTAGCTCAGCGGTAGAGCGCCAGCCTTTTAAGCTGGTGGTCGAGGGTTCGATCCCCTCAGGGGGCGCTTTTTTTTAAAAGAAAATAATAACATTAAACATGTTATAAATGAAAGTGAGATAATGAAATAATTAAGAAATAAATTAAAGAATGAATTAGAAGGATTAGATAAAAAAACAATAAATCTAAATGTATTAGAAATATTGAATATGTTTTATTCTAAGAATTATTCAGGAAAGAAAGAAGAAAAGAAAAACGATAATAAAGGAATTAGAGAAATTATAAAATTTATTAGATTATTATATATTAAATTTGGAGAATATAATAAGAAAGATGAATAAGATGATACTTGTAATATTTGGGGAAAATTAATATGATTAAGATGCTTGGGTTTCTTCTTTTTTTTATTTAATTAATATAAAATATGAGCCTACTTGCCGGACTAAACTAACTAACTAACTAACGATTTTTTTTTATGTTCACTATTCCCTCTTAGTTTAATTATAATTAATATAAAATATGAGTCGACTTGCAGGACTAAACTAACTAACTAACTAACGCTTTTTTTTATTAAAGAATTAAATCAAAATTCATATGAAATATTAGCTTATGCTTATGATTTATATGTATATTATGTGAAGGAATAAATCAATTATTAAATGTATTTAAAAAAATAGAGAGATGGAGTGAATTAAAGAATAAAGGTAAATAAAAAGAAAAGTGGAATAATGTTAATAAAAGGTAATGAAGATAGAATAGAAATAGAAGGATATCCTATTATAAAAGAATCTAAATATTTAGGAATATCAATAAATGATAATGAAAATAAATAAACATATTTGTAATTGATAAGAAAATAGGAGAATATTTTACAAGAAATTATGTTTTAAATAAAAGATATTTTAGTGTTAAATCAATTATGTTAATATTTGGATATTTTCATAAATCAAGATTATTATATGGTTTACCAGCATTTATAGATCAAGAATCTTGGATTAAAAGAATAGATAAAGTAATGCTGACTAATATAAAGAAATTATTAAAATTACCAATAAGAACTAATAATAGTAGATTAAAAATAGCATTAGGACTACCAGATTTAGAGACTTATTTAATTTGTAGATTATTAAAATTAAAAGAAAAATATGAATATATTTTTAATGAAAAATTAACAATGTATGATAAAAAAATAAAACAAATATTAAATACAAATGATATTCCATCAAGTGTTAATTGTAAAAGATTTATATTAATAGAATTAGAAGAAAAAGAAGGATATAATATAAATGATAAATTTAGAAATAGATTAAAAGATAGAATATATAGTTGGTATGTTGATGGTTATGTAAAAAGAAAATAATATCAACATTGAAAAAACCAAGAGATAAGATATTAAATGAAAAAAAAAAGAAATCAGATGGGAAAAAATTATTACTTTAAAAATCAATTGAATTATTTTACTCTTATAAAAATGATTAAAAAAATATGAAAGAAAAGAATAAAGATAATAAAACTCATTTCATCAAAATTTTTATAATAAATTTAACTAAATTGGAGAAGTTAAAAAGAATGAAGAAAAAATTATAAAATTGAATTTTTTTTATTTTTAATTTATTTATTAAATATGAGCCTAATTGTTGGTCAAATTTACTAAATTAATTAAAAAGATTTTTAAACTAACTTACTGACTAATTAACTTCCTACAACAAATATACCAATTTAAAAATAAATAAATTTTAAATACCGATTTTTACTCTGAATTTTTCTATATCCATTTTGTCATAAATAATTAAACATTTGCTATTTAAATTTTTAAAAATGTTTTTTAATAAATTATCATCTCTCACATAAGTAAAATCAAATTTTCTTATATTTAAATATATTAAAGAAGAACATCCTTTAAATATTTCTTTCATTTTTTTTATACTCTTCGCTTCAAAATTACATAAATTTAAATATTTTAAAGAACTGCAATCTTTAAACATATTATTTATTTCAATATTATTTTTAGAGGCAACAAAGTTAGATAAATCCAAATGTAATAAACTTTTACATTCCAAAAATAAATTGTTAATATTTTTTACTTTATTTACTGTAAAATTAGATATATCTAAATGTGTTAAAGAATGACATTTAAAAAACATATTATGTATCTTTTCAACATTAGAAGTATTAAAACTTGATAAATCTAATTCTTTTATTTTATAACATTGATAAAACATATTATTCATATAAATAACATTATAAGTATTAAAATTAGTTAAATCTACTTTTTCTAATTCATAACAATTATTAAATAAATCACTCATATCTTTCAGATTATCAGTTATTAAATTAGAAAAATTAACATATTTTAATGAATGACATTCACTAAACATTTCATTCATATTTTCAACTTTACTAAAATTTAAATTTGATAAATTAATCTCAGTTAAATTTTCACATTTATAAAACATTGATGATGTATCTTTTAAATTTTCTGTAAATGAATTAGATAAATCTATTGATTTTATTTGTGTACAAAAAGAAAACATTCCACTCATATTAATAACTGGTATACAATTTAAATTTATTAAATTTATTTTATCTATATGACAATAAGAAAAAAGATTCCTGCAATCTGTAAAATCAGTTTTATCATAATTATATTGAATTAAATAATTTTTTGCTGTTGGAAATGTATATTTCATATTTTGTTCACTATATTTATATTCAGAATTCTCAATAAAAATTTCTTTTTGATCTTCGAGATTTTCCATATATGAAATTTTAATTGGCTTTTTTATTAATTCATTTGTAATATTAAAATTTGCTAAAATTCTATTTTCATCTATATTTTTTGTTAAAGTATAATCTGTTAATTCATAAAACTTGTTTATTTTTGTCTTTTCTCTTATTTTTTCTAATTTATGAAAATAATAATTTTTATAATTCAGTTTTTCATTGCTTTGATATATATTTCTTTTTTCTTTTTGTTCAATTTTCTCAATTTCTTTGAAAATTTTCTCAATTTTATCTTTTTTTTTTTGTAGATTTTTAATATTTTCTTCTATTTCTTGCATTAATTTTTCCATTTTTCTTTTTTCATTGTCATTTAATCCAATATCAGAAAAACTAATGATTTTATGTATATGTTCACTGTGGGCATCGTAACAATCATCACAAATATTTTCATTACATCCTACACAATAATAATATACTTTTCTATTATGAATATTACATTTTGTTTTAAATTTTTCGTACTCATATTCTTCTTTTTTCTTTTTTTTTTTAAAAAAAGGATTGCTAAAATATTCTTCCCAAGTTAAACCTTGGAATAATAATTTTTTAAGTATTTCTCTTAAATTATTATTTCTGATTGAATTAATTCTATTTTTTATATTAATTATATTATCCTTTGATTGTGAAATCTCTTCTTCATTTTTAAATAGCATATAATATATTATATTTCCTAAAGTATTCATTTCTACAATTGAAGATTCTACATTTGAGGTTGTTATCTGGTTTGTTGTTTTTTCTCCAAGTAATTTTACTGTTAAATTTTCAATTGTATCTAATAATACATAAATATTCGATTTATCTAATTTATAATTTGAATTGTTTTGATTGATCGATTTTAAATTTCTATTTATTTTAATTAAAACTTCTTTTACTTCATCTTCAGAAAGTGGATTTTCAATTAATTTTAAATAATTAATTAAGCTAATATAATTATAATCCAACAAAAGATAAAAGAAATCATTTATATTAATCTGTTCCTCTGATATCCATGGTTCATCTGTAAAAATCATATCATTATGTTTTTCATCGAAATCTTTTCCATAAAAGCAAAGATATTTTGTTTTATTAATTTCTTTGAGTATTTTAGGTTTTAATGTTGATTTTTCTATTACTCTATATAAAGCAATATAATTTTTTTGATATAATATTTTATCAATCTCATATTTATCCCATAGTTCCATTTTTTTATGAATTATTTAAATTTGTAAAAATACAATTAGATAATATTAGGTTTTTTTAAATTATTTAAGTTTATAATTTAATTTATGAAATATAAAAGTATATTATTTAAATGAAGACTGTATAAGTTCGGGTTCATAATTATTAAAAGGAATTGTGGTATGATTTAAAAATGGAATATATTTAAAATGTTTATTTTGATTATTTTCATTATTTGCAAATTGTTTTCCTTTTCTAAAAGCAAAAATTCGATATAATTGTACAATTTCCCATTGTTGACTTATTGAATCACTATTTAAATGAACCATTTTATTAAATAATTTTCTATATTGACCACTTTTTAAACTTTCTTGATAAAAATCCAAGAAATTTTTCTTTTCAACAAGATACAAATCATATTCTTTACATAAATTAACAAATTCTTGAAAAATGATTAAATATTCTTTAACAGATTTAATTTGTCCAATTTCATCTCTTTTATCTAAAGAATCTTCTAAATAAAAACCATATTTAATTCCATAAGGACCATCTTTTTTATGAAAATGTTTTTGATAAAATTGACAAAAATAAAAATCATTTCCAAATTTAAATTTATCATCAATATATAAATTTCCTTTATATTTTCTATTTCTTAATCTTTTAACAATAACATTATCATCAATTATAGTTCCAATAAAATATCCTCCATCACATAATCTTGTAACTACATTAAGTAAAAAAGTTCTAACTCTTTGTTCATTTTGAAAATGATAATGAAGAGAAAAATTACAAGTTACTAAATCAAATCTAAAAGCACTATTAATTTTTTCCATTAAATGATTATTGGGTTCACTTAAATCTTCAGTAATAAAAAAACATTTCACATAAAAATTATCTCTGAATTTTTCAGTTTTAATTTTTTTTAATCTTTCCATTGCATTTTTTAAACTTTCTTCAGAAATATCAGCACCAACATATAATTTAACTTTAGTTTGAAAAAATTTAATTAAATCTCCTCCTCTTCCACATCCTAAGTCAAGAACTGATAAATCATATCCTAATAAATGAGTATATTTATTTATTAAAACTGCTTTAATCCAATTATTAAAATGTCGAACAAATAAAACTCTACTTGCTTTTCTTCCTTCTATTCCTGGATCACGAATAAAATTTTTATAATATGTTGTAGGATCTATCAATTCTTCTTTTGTTGTTTGATTTATTTTTTCTATCTTCTCTTCTCTTTTTTCAGTAATTATTGATTCTGATGGATTCTTTGAAATGGGGTTTGATTGGAAAAAATGAATGTCTTCTTCTTCTTTGTTATTTTCTATGTCCGACATTTATTTTATTCAAAAGTTTTTATTTAATATTTCTACTTTTTTATGTTATTATTTAATATTTTAATTATTTTTAATCTTTTATATTTTTTTATTCAAAAAAATATTGGTTTAAAAAGAAGAATTTATATTTTCTTTTTTTGAAAATTTAATAAGATGATTAATATAAAATAAAATATAACTTTTTTTCTTTATTATTTTTTATTAATAAAAATAAATAAAACAATTTATGATGTGTATGCATTTTTAAAATAAAAATAGGAAATTCTTAGAAGATTTCATTAAATAATAAAAAAAATATATTTTTGATAAAAATGATAATATAGATTTAAATCATTATTTTTTCAAACAATTCATAATGGTTATTATAATTAATGTTTTAAGACATTAAAAAATAATTTTTGAATTTTTTTTATTTAATAATTTTATTGGTGTTGTAAAATAATTTTTTATTGTTATTTATTATTGTATTCAATTTAATTATTGTTTATATAATATTATTTTGAATGTATGAAGAAAATATTAATTACATTGTGAATTTACAAATTTATTGGTTTGGATTTTTATTATTTGAATTTGAAGGCATTATTTTGATATCTAATAATTTTTCAATATTAGAAATAGAAGCCAAAACTTCTTTTGGAATGATTGAAAGCATATTTTTTGTTTTATAAATGATAGAATTTAATTTTCTGACAAAAGGAATCCAAACAAATAAAAATAATAAAAAAATACATATTAAATAAGCACACATCATAATAATAAATTTTATATAAGCTTCATTTAAAAATTTTGTTAATACATCAATGGTAGTTTGTTTTAAAATAATAAGATAAGGGATTAATAAATTTGACATTACAATATTTAATTCATTTACAGTTGGATAATTAAAAAAATTGATAGGATCATTTTGAATATAAAATTGTAATTCTTTTTGATCTTTTGGCCAAAGAGATTGTCCATATGTAGTTCCAGTTAAAGTTAAATTATTCATTGGTTTATTTAAATCAATAATAACAACAGAAAGTTCTTTTGCAAATCTTATTTCTTCCACAAAATAAGAATTCATGATAGTATAACCATATTGAGTTGCTCCATTTATATAATTCATACATTCTTCATAATTATCAAAATATTCTTCTGTTTTAAAATAACATGGACTTTTCTCATTTATTTCCCTATATTTATCAATAAATTTATATGGTAATGATTTTCTATGTTCATTCATATAATTCATTGAATCTCTTCTTACTTCATATATTTTTTCCAAATCTCTTAATAATATATTTTGGGATTTTATTAATCTAACTGTTGAATTTGTATCAAAAAGATATTCTCTTAAACAATTAAAAACTATATAAAATGCATTTTCCATTATTATTTGATTTTGGAAATATTTTTCATTTATTAAAATTTTTTCAAGATATAAATAATATATAACAAAAATAAAAGTGAAAAAAAATAAAACCATTATTAAGAAAACTCCAAATCTAATTTTAAATATTTTAGATAACTGAGAATTTCTTTTTCTTGAATTATTAATCTTTGAATAATTTTCATGAGTTTTTTGATTTGTTTTAATGAAATTATCTTTATTATAATCTTCATACAAAATTGAAATATCTTCTTCTTCATTATCATTTTTTAATTTTTTCTGGAAATGTTCACATTTTTCAAGGGAAGATTTAATAACAGAAATGCCAATTTCAAAAAAAACTTCAATATAACTTTCTTTTTTTTTTGATACTTTATTATAAGCATATGTAATTATAAAATAATTAAAAACTAAAATTAAAAGTATAAAAATATATCCAATGATAAATTTAATTTGAATTCTTTGGATTAAATTGTTTAATTCTTCCATATAAATTTCTCCTAGAGTATAATAAGCATTAGTTAAAATATTCAATGAATTTTTTAAATAAAAAAATATATTTTGTTCAGTTGGAATAAGTTCACTAATATTTTTATTAGCTATATTAAATAAAGAAGCACTTGATTCAATAAATGCACTTTGCATAGAAGCTTTTGTTATTTTAATAGAAAAATCATTTTGAATATTTTGTGTCTCCAATTTCTCTTCTAATTTTTCTTTATTTTTTTTTTTTAATTTTAAATTATAAGAATTTGTAATAGTTAAAAGAGAATGATATTGTTGAAATACTTCAAAAGTTTTATTTAATACTTTATTTATATAATCGTCTCTTGAGGATTTGGAGGGAATTAAAGTATAATTTTCATTATTTAATAATGTTAATTCTCTTACATAATAAGGTCCTATGCTATTAAAAATTAATAATCTGTATGTATTTGTAACTAGATTTCCCATTTTTCTCACTAGACTTGAAGAATAAATAATATAATATAAACTTATTCCTCCCATAAAAATAAATAAAATAAAAACAAAACATGACATTTTATTTAATAAAGAAATACTTTCTTGAGATTCTTGTTTTTTTAAAGCATTTTCAATTTCTTTTATTAAATTAATATCTTGAATATTATCGTTTCCTATTATCATATTAATATCTTGATTTTTATTTAAATTCATTGAATTTAATATATCTATATTTTTTATATTTTCATCTTTTTCTTCTTCTTTTTTTCCTTCATTTAATCTTATTTCTATTAAAGAAAGTCTTTCCCAATTTTTCACTTCATTTAAAGCATGTTTTTTAAAATCATATTTTAAATATTTAATGTTTGTAAAATCTATTTTATAATATTCATCTTCTGTTCTAGATTTTCCTAAACTATTATTTTTAAATTTATCAGAAGGTTCTATTTTTTCATTTAAATTTGTTACTAAATTTTCATTATTATGATATGAAGATGATGAATTATTTGAAGATGTTTTTTCAGAAGAACATTCGTCTTCTTCATCTTCTTCTTCTTCATTTTCTTCATCTTTTCCTGTATTTTCATTTAATTTATCTAATTCTTGAGTTACAATTTCTTTCATTTTTTCAATTAGGGAATTATTACTTTTAATTTCATCATTTCCTTTAAATGCTAAATTATTAATATCTAATTCAAAATTGAATGTTGAATTTGGAATAAAATTTTTATTAATTGTAAAGGATGATTTTTCATTTGATAATAAAAATAAATCATTTGAAAAATTTTTCCTTTTTGGAATTGGATTTTCTAATTTTGATTTAATTTTATTAAATGATTTTTTATTTGCCAAAGTTTTTGAAGGAAGAAGAGTATTGTCAATTCCTTTTAAACTTAAAATTATTTTTTCAAATCTAAATAAGTATCCTATAACTTTTTCATTTATTTTTACTTCACTAAAAACTAATGTAAAATAATCATTAAAATTATCACATTCATGTTTATACTCTTTTTCAAGAAGAGAACTTTTAGCATCAAATTTAGTTGAAATATATCTTGATTCAAAAAAATCTAATTTTCTCCAATTTATATTTATAGGATTCCTATATTTTCTTAAAAGTATTTTTTTTTTAATTTTTAATTTTTGTTCAGGTGTTAAATTATGTTCACTTTTAATTGCCACTTGTAAAAAATCTTGATAAAATTGTTTGATAAAAAAAGAAATTTCAATTTTATTATTAATTACAGATGAAGTCAAACCTAAAGATGAAACTGCATTTGCTGTAAAATTTTGAATATATAAATTTTTATTAGTTAAAACATATAAAAAATGATTATTTACATCTTTATTTTGATTTGTATGAAAAAATGATTGATTTTTTGAAATTGAAGCAATAAAAAATAATTCATCATTCTCCGTTTGAATTAATGTTGTTTTTAATAATAATTCCATCAAATATTTTGCTTTGTTTATTCCGAAAGTTAACACTTCTTTATATTTTTTATTTTTATTTTTATTTGAAAATTCAATTTCTTCTTTTTTATATTCATTTAAAGTATTAAATAATGTCTTTTTATGTTCTTTATGAAAAATTTCAGGCATAATTATATCAAGTGATTTCCCAACTAATTCTTTATAATCATAACCGAAAATAGTAGAAACACTTAAAGATATATTTGTAATTATACCAAAAGAATCATGAATTGCCGATACTACTATATATTGATATTTATCATTTGTTGATAATGAATATGGATTGACATTAAAGAACTCATCTTCTTTAGGAAGCTCTATTATTTCTCCTATATCTTCTTCTAAAGTTTTAAGTTTTAATCCTTTTTCTTTGTCATTTAAAATATCATTTATAAAATCAAAGTAAATTTTTGTCATTTCATAATCGTCATTTTTTAATTTTTGCATTTTTTCAAAGATCAAGTTGATTTTATCAATGAGAACGTTAATTTCAGTTCCACATTCATTTAATTTTGATAAATCTTCATTACCACTTGAATGAGAAGCAAATAATTGAGACCAAAAATCAATATATAAATTAGAAGCATTGGTGATTAAATTTATTAATTGTGTTTTTAAATTTTTATATTCTAAATCTTTAATCAAATCTAAATTATTATCATCATCAATTCTAATATCATAAAAATCATCTTCTATTATTTTATTACATCTATAAATAATAAATTGTTCTTCTATTGAAGGACTAAGTTCATCAATTCCTTTTAGTAATTCTCCAGCTTGTTTCTTCTTATTCATTCTTTCAATTAAAAATAAAGCATAAGCAAATTTAACTTCCAATTGATTTGGAAATCTAGTTAAACAATTAGAATATAAAAATTCAACATGTTGAAATAAAAAAGCATTTCCATTATTACCATATTTAATACAATTTATATATTTTTTTAAAGGACATTCTAGAATTGGACAAGATTCTTCATATACACTAATATATCCTTTCAATAAAACAAATGCATTTCTATAATTCTCTTTATTATCTATTAAATAAGTAAAACTTTGAATTTGATTTAGCATATCTTGAAAAGATTCTTCTCTTCCTATTCTATCCATTAATTTATTTTGAATATTTTTTCTAGAACTAAGTAAAATTAAACAAAAAATTGGTTCTATAATGAAAAAAATTGCTAAACAACCATCAAATTTGTTATTTATTGTAATTCTTCCTATAAATAACACAAAGGAAGCCCAGAAGAAGGTTAGTGATAGAAATTTATTCATAAAAATTAAAGTATAATTATTAAATCTAGGATAAACAAAATTTAAAATTACTAAATTTAAACCAAAAAAATTACATGAAAAAATTAAATAATAATGAATTTTGAAATTCCCATTAAATCCAACGAAAATCACAGAAATGAAAAATTTAGAAATAGCAAAAAAAACTTCAGGCTTAGATGTATTTTTTGAACTACAATTTGAATTACCAACTAAAGTATAGTCATAACCTATCATTAAATTTAAAATATTAATTGGAATAAATAGAAATATACTAATTATACTTATTCCTCCATTTATATAATATAGAATTGAATAGCATTTTAAATCACTTGAATATAAACTTGTATGTGTTTCTGTACAATCTAAAGTACTTAAAAAACAGAAAACAATTGGAAGAAAAAAAGTTGTTGAAGTATGAGGAATTATTGATTTTAATATTTTTATTGGATAATTAATATTATATTCTTTTTTGTAAAATTTAATTAAGATATATATTATTAATACTGATACAATTAAATTCAATAATGCTGAAAAATAAAAAATTGTTAAATACATTGATTTATTTCCTGAAGCAAAAGATATAATATTAAAGTATTTTATAATACTACTAATTCGATTATAAATTTTTTCTTTCTTCCATTCTACTACAAACTAAAATATAAATTATAATTAAGATATATTTTACATAAGAGTCAAATGGATAATATAATATTTGTAAATATTGAAAGACTAAACTAATTGATTCTAAAAATAAACTTGAATCACTGTCTTTTAAAAAAAGGAAATACATATAAAATATACTATCTCTTATTTTTCTTTCAAATTTTGTGTATTTACTTGTGTTTAATGAAAAATCCATTTTCATATAATTTTCATTTGACATTTCTAATTATTTATTTTAATTTTAAACATTAATTTTAATATTATCAATTAATAAATATTTAAATAATATCATAATATATTCATATCTCATATTTATAATAATAAAAAATTTGCAAAATGAAAAAAGAAATAAAAAAAAAATTTATAAAAACTTTGATAGGAGCAGTTATTTTTAGTTTAAGTAATTTTCCAATGACTACAATAATAGGATTATCTGTATATATAACATCATTCATTCATTTAAAACAAAGCTTTGTAACAATGCATTATGGTACTTTTTTTAATCCAATTAACCAAATTTCAACCAAAATAGCAGGGCCTATAGCGGGGATTCTGGAAAAAAAAATTGGATTTCATTCAACTTTAATTTTGGGTTCTTTTTTGATTTTCATAAGTTTAATAGGATATTATATTCAACAAAATATATATATTTTTTATATTTTAATATGTCTAATGGGTTTTGGAAATGGTGTTTCAATCCCTTATACTAAAAATTTAATTATGTATGAACCTAAAAGAAAAGGTTTAATTAGTTCATCAATTATGATCCCTAATATAATTTCAATGGCAATTTTTAAATTTTTAGGAGAAAAAATAATAAATAAAAAAGGTTATACACTAAATCCAAAAAAAAATGAAATTTATTATCCTGAGAAAATATGTAAAAATATACAAATATATTTTATACTATGTATAATAATTTTCCCATTTTTAAGAATAATTTCTATGATTTTAATGAAAAAATATAATGATGATAAAGAATATAGAGAAAAAAAAAGTGAAAATTTAATTGAATCTAATTATATAAATAAGGAAAATGAAAATTCAGTTGTATATGCAATAAAAAGTAAAAGATTTTTATTAATATGTTTTATATCTTTTTTTTCTACATTTAATCAACATTTTATTGTAGCAATAGCAAGGACTTTTGGTGCTTTAATAGGAATAAATGGAAAAATATTACAATATTTAGGTATAATAAATTCACTTTCTTTGGTTACAATAAGTCCTTTATTTGGTTATTTATCAGATAAAATAGGAACATCTATAATTTTAAAATTTTTAATCTTTTTCAATGGGGCAATTTCATTTAGTTTTGCAATATTTATAAATGATAAATTAATGTTTGTGATTTTGAATTTTTTAATGTATATAATATTTAGTGGATTTTTAACAACAATGAATCCACATATCATGCATGTTTTTGGAATGAACAATAGTATAATTTTAATAGGAATTAATGGTCTTTTTGCTACAATTTCAAATATAATAGCATCAATGACAGCTTTTACAACATCTAAATATTATCAAACTAAATTATTGAATATACCTTATAGAATTTGTTTTTTAATAGGAGGATTTTTTAATATAATATCATTTATATTAATATTAAATGATAATGATACAATATTTCAATATGAAGAAGAAAATAAAGGAAAAGAAATGGAAAAGATATAATAAAAAGAAATTAATAAATAAAATAATTAATAATTAAAAAAACAATAAATAGTAGAAATAAAATAAAAAAAAGATTGATATAAGGATATGAACAAAACAATTTTAAAAAAAATGGAAATTGGATATTTTTTATTAAAACATAAACATGTTTATTAATATTAAATAAATATTTAATTATTATCTATTTTTTATTTTCTTTTTTCTCTATTAATTCTTACTCCTAATTATCTTTCTTTTTTAATCCATACAATAATCCTATTTATCTCTTTAGGAATTTCATTTTCTTTATACTTATATTATTCATTTCTTTTACTTTATAATGAATATAAATGAGTTATTCATATAAATATATATATGATTATTTCCTTCTTTTCCTCCTAGTCTAATAGATCATTTATATTTAATATTTCTTCTAAATTATGAATTTTATCTTTATAATTAATTGATATTGTATTTAAATTTGATTAATATTATTAATTTGGAAATTTTCTTTTTTTATTATTGTATTTAATTTTTTTATTCTTTTTTTAATTCTTTTGTAATTTTATGAAAATCTTTTTCTGCATGAAATTTTTTTTTCTGTTTCTTTATGCTTTTTAATGCCTAAATATGATGAAAATGAAGAATTAAAGCAACCAATAAATCGATTTAAAATTCAAGGGCATAAATCTAAAACTTTAAAAAAAGATCATACAGATAAACCAAAAATTAAATATATAAAACACTAAATTTAAAATATTATAATATCATACATGAATTAAATATCATTCAACTAAAAATAAATATTAAAAAATTGACTTATATAAATAATTAAAAAATATTCAATAAAAATATATTTAAAAACCTAATTAAAAATTTCCAATAAATAAAATAAAAAAAAAATGGGATGTTCTGGTATAAATATAAAAAATATGACAAAAACTATTTTTTGGGCAGCCCAAAATATAAATAATGAAGAAAATCAATGTTATTGTTGTGAAATAAATAGTAAATATAGAATTACTATTGAACAATTTACAGAAATGATTCATTATTAGAAAAAATGAAATCAATCAAATTTGATATTATTATTCTAATAATAAGTGGAAAATTAATCAGAGATTATTTAAAACTTTTTAAAGATCAATTCATATTATATTGACAAATCATAAAGATTTTAAGATTAATCTTTTTCTAACGAATATTCAGAATATTTAAATAATAATTAATTAATATTGAAAATATTGCATCAAATTTTGAAGAATTTGAAAATCTATTAAGCAAATATTTAGAATATGAACGATTAGAAATTATTAGAGGTGAATTAGAAAATCCAAAAGATTATAATAATTGTTTTAGTTTTGAATATATTGAAAAAAGTGAATAATTAATATTCCCTTATTTATATAAAAAATGATAGAAAATCAAAAAATAAGTCATTCAGAAATTAATAGTGTTAATATATTTTTATTGAAAAATTTTGGTTTATATGAAAATGTGGATGAATTAATGTATAAATTAATCAAATCACGAAATATTTCTGATGAAATAATAGTCAAATGTTGGGCAAGAGTTTATACTTTTGAATCATCTTTTTTCAAATTTCATTTAGAATTTAATGCAATTAAAAAATCAACAATATAATACTTTTATATGAATTTTATATTCTGGATTAAAAAATATATTAATATAAAGTTAAAACAAGTTTATTTAGAGGTTCAAATATTTTAAATGATGAAATGACAATAATTGAGGAATTATATAATAAAAAAGGAAATTGAAATAATTTTCAACCTAAAGTTATGATGTATTTAAGATCTTATTTATCTTTTAGTCTCGATGAAGATGTTGAGAAAGGATTTATAAAATATAAAGAAGGATATTAAAATGTATTATTTGAAGTTTTAAAGAATGAAAAAAATAATAATAATGCAAAATTATCTGCTATTTCTGAGTTTCAGGTAGAAGAAGATATATTATTTTTCCCATTTTCTTCTTTTTTTATTAAAGAAATTGTTCCTTTTGAAAATCAAAATCTGAAAAAAATAATATTAACATATTTAAGAGTTTATGAAAATATTATTAATGAAACAATGGAATCTGTGAAAGATCAATCAGATTTAATAAATAATATATTTCAGAAATCTGATTTCTCAAAAAATATTTTTAATTCTCAGACTATTTTAATGAAAATAATATGAATCAAAATAATAAAAAAGAAATTTTTTCAAACATACATTCATAACAAAAATCTATTTTTTCATTATTTAAATATATTTCACAATTTTCTTTTATTTCTTTTTCATTTTTAATTGCTTTAATATTTTCCCAATCAAAAGCATTAGGATATTTTCTTTTAACTTCTTCATAAGAATTTAATATTTGAATTGGTTTATTTATTATATCTTTTTTAATATCATATTCACATATAATAGAATTTGTCTCTTTTTTTTGAATTTCTTCTATATTTGTTTTAATAATATTTTCTATAAATATAGACTCTACTTTTGAAAAACTTTCTTTTTTATAATTTTGATTTATATTATTTTCATTTAAAATAGACTGAGAAAAAAAAACATCTTTTGAAAAATCAGATCTTTGATAGACATTTTTCATTGAATCTTGTTTATTTTTCAGAGATTCCATTCTTTCATTAACAATATTTTCATAAACCCCTAAATATTCTAATTTTATTCTTTTCAGTTTTTCTTTTTCATCAAAAATGATTTCTTTAATAAAAAAAGAAGAAAATGGGAAAAATAATATTTCTTCTTCTTTAGCAAAATCAGAAAAAGAATATAACATTGCATTACTGTTATTTTTTTCATTATTAAAAACTTCAAATAATACCCTTGAATATCCTTCTTTAGGTTTTATATGTCCTTTCGCTTTATCTCTATTGAGACTAAAAGATA
>JAJJLU010003480.1:0-78760 GCA_023807065.1 Isotricha intestinalis
ATATTTTTTGTTATATGATGGAAGCTTTAGAAAAAGCAGTAATTTATGGAGAAGAAGCTTTTGACAAATTATTTGATATTTATCATATTCATAAAGATGAAGTTAAAATTAAATTTATAGAAGAAGCAAAAAAATTAGAAAATCCACCAAATCAAAGAAAAATTTATTTGTGTTTAATTTCTTTTGAAAATTATTTTATTACTTTAATAGAAGATTTAATAAGAGATGATGTTCAAAAAAGTTCTGATTTTAATTTTTCTAAATTATTATATCCAAAAATAGAAAATGATTCTTTATATATACATTTATTTGGAAATTTCCTTCAAGTTGAATATGGTTTTTCTTATACAGGAATGATATTTAATTATATTATGATGAGTAGCTCTGATAGAATGATTCTTTCATTTATGAATATAATATCTTATAAAAAACCATTTTTAATATATGGAATTAAAGAATCTAATATATATGATTCTTTAAATAATATTGCATTGTTTTTAGGAAAAAATATTCAATTTTTAAGTGGAAATTCTGAATTTAAAGTAAATACTGTTAATAATTTTATTTATGCTAATTTAAAATTGGGTAATTGGTTAGTAATTGATAATATTGAAAGTATTCAATTCGAAAATTTAGAAATTATCGCAGGAAGAATTTCTGAAATTTATCAAATGATAAAACAAAGTGAAGATGAATTTTTAATATTAGATGATCCTGAAAAAAAAATTACAATTGCCAATAGAAGTTTTAATATATTTTTATTGAGTGGTATGTTATTAAAACCAATGAATCCTTATCCTAAAATTATTAAAAATTATTATTTTAGGATTATTGGTTTTTCTACTATAAATTTAGAATTTTATACTTTTATGAGTATGGTTAATTTAAATTTTGATAATTATAAAGAAGTGTCAAAAAAAATTTTATGTATTACTAAATTTATAAATGCCAAATGTGAGAATGTAAAAGAAAAAAATATTTCATTTAAAATAATAAATCTTTTATTAAAGTCATTAAGTAAAGTAAATGTATTCCATGAATTTACAAAAGATAAATCACATAATAATAAAATAATTGCAGATATTTTCATAAATAAAATCCAATATATAACAAGTAATGAAAAAGAATTTGAGGAAATAAAAAATTATATAGAAAACATATTTAATATAAGTGAACATAAAATTCTATCAGACACAAAAAATCATACTCAAAACAAAGAAGAAAATGATTTAACAAAAGACTCGACTGAAGTCATATTTAATAAAGCATTTAATGAAATAACAAAAGAATATATTTTCCCTTCAAATTCAGAATTTCAAAAAAAATTATATACATTATATTCTTCTTTTGACATTTTTAAATATTTTTTAATATCTGGACCTGAATTAAGTGGAAAATCAACTTTAATTCATATTCTTCAAAAATTATATACTCATTTATCATTATTAAATGAAAAAAACAAAAAATTATTTTATATGAAAATATATCATAATTCAGAAAATATTTTTAATCAAATAACATCAAAATCAAATCCAACTTTAACTGATTTAACTCCATTACAATGTAGACTTCAAACTTTTCAAAATTTAGATTTAATAACAAGATTAAATGAAGTTGAAAATGATTTACATAATAATTGGAATGAATCTTCTTTATCAGGTTTACGAAAAGATTCTTCAAATATACCTGAACTTACTCCAAAAAGAAAGTTAAAAAAAATGGACACTAATATTCATTCTGATAATGAATTAAATTTAGATGATGATGATATTTCTATTAGTAATAGTAATTTTGAAAAAGGTAAAGGTATAAATCAAATTAACTTATTTGATAATAATAATTTTAATTTTGCTGTTGTTTTTGATGGGGAAATTGATAATAAATATTTATCTAAAAATATTAGTAAATTTACTATGAAAGGAAGAGAATTAGATGGCTTTAAAATTATATATGAAGTTGTTGATGTTGGAAAAGCTTCTCCTTCTTTTTTAACAAAACCAAATCAAATTTTTATTTCTTTATCTAAAGACTGCTTTTCTTATTATAATGTATTATACAAATTTTTAGATATAAGTATTAAAATTAATGCTAATTTAGAATTAAAAGCTTATATTAAAGGTTTATTTGAAAATTATTTCCCTAAATTATATGATTTTATTATTAATAACAGATTGAAATATATTTTTATTAATGAAAATTATGTTATGTATAATTTTTTATGTATTTTTGAAAGTTTATTACCTGAATTTAATTTCGAAGATAAAAAAATAGGAAGAAAAAATATAAATGCAACTCCAAAAATAGAAATAATTAAAAAATCAACTTTATCTATTTTTATAGTATGTTTTGCATGGACAATAAATAATTTAACTAATTACTTAATAAGAACAAAAATTGAAAAATTAATAAGTGATTTATTTAAAGCCGATGATTTAAAAGGTCCAATATTTGATTATTATATAAATGAAGAAACTTGTGATTTAGAACAATGGGAAGTTTTATTAAATCCATTATTAGAGAAAATATCAAATAAAATTTTTGTTAAAAATGAAGTCTTTAAATATATGAATGTCTTTATTCCAACAAAAGATAATTTACCAATATATTATTTTAGTGAAAAATTAATATTAAATAATATTTCATTTTTAGTAACTGGGAAAGAAAGTGTTGGAAAATCACTATTATTAAATACACTCTTAGAAGATGAAAGTAGAAAACATACTTCTAATCCTATTTCATTTTTAGCTTCTTATGGAACAAAAGAAATAAATTTAAAGGAATTTTTATTACAAAATATATTAGAAATTAGAAGAGATGTGTTAGGAGATAGAAATGGAAGAAAAACTATATTTTTTATTGATGATTTACATCTTATTGGAGATTCTTTTAATACTAGAGAATATATTAGAGGTTTAATTGAAACTAAAAAAAGTTTTAATTATGATAGAAATATTTATCAATTTTTATATAAATTTAATTTCTTATTATGTTCTAATATAACTACTCAACCTATTAATTATTCAAATCATTGCAATAATCGACTTATTATGAAAAATGTTTTATTAAATTGTGTTTTTTCAGAAGAATGTTTTGCTAATATTTTTAAATCATCTTTAGAATTTCATTTAAGACAATATATTCCTAATACTTCTTCAATTACTTCAAGCCAATATATTCAAGCATTATTTAAATTAAAAAATTTACTTTTGGAAAATTATAATCAGTCTAATAAAAAATTACATTGTAATATAAGAAACAATGATATAGTAAAAATAATTCAAAGTTTTCATATTTTTTCTCTTTTAGAAAATCAAAATGATATTCCTTATTTTATTCATTTAAAAAATTTATATTTTTATGAAAGTTGTAGATTAATTGAAGATAGATTAAATGAAAAAGAAGATATAGAATATTTTAGAGAAAGTATTTGTCAAGCATATTCAAGCATTTTTAAACAAGATAAAGTTAATGCAAAAGATATTTTTACTGATTTTGATGAAAAATTTCATCATATTTATGCTAAAAATTATTTTGATGAAAATAACAATAAATATATTTATTTTAAACATAAAAGTGATTATTTTGATTTATTAAAGAAAAAAATTTCTGAATATGAATTAGCTTATAATAAAAATATTTATTATGGAATAATTGTTACTGAAGATAATTTAAATTATCTAATTAAAATTTTAAGAGCTTTTGAAAGAAATAACAGAAATCTAATATTAATAGGAAAAAATTATACATGTAAACAAAGTTTATTAAAACTTGCTTGTTTTATTGCAAGAATTAAAACTTATGATGCTGATGACATTAGATTTTATGATTTAGATAAAAAAGAAGAAGAAAAATTTGAAGTCTATAATAATAATTTTGTTAAAATTGCAGTAAGAAATGTATTAAGAATTGCAGTTAAAGAAAATAAAAAAGTTTTAATGTATATCAGAAATGAAATGATTGAAAGTAATTTAAAAATATTAGAAACTGTAAATTTAATGCTTAATGTAAAAGTTTTAGCAACTAGTTATTATAAATTTTCAGGAACTCAACCAACAAAACTATCAAAAGATAAAAATAGTATTACTAGAAATGAAATTTTTCAAAGATTAAAAAATAATTTATCAGTTTGTTTATCAATAGTTCCTAAAACAAAAGCATATTCTCAATTATTTTTAAATTACCCTTATATAGTGAAAAATTCTTCTATTTTATATAAACATAATTTCAGAGATGAAGATATGGAAAATTATTTTATTCATCAATTAGAACATTCTCAAGAAAATATAACTTCATCTAATTTAATTACAATGGAAGAAAATAATAAAAAAGATATTTCAAATTTAATGATATTAATTCATAATCATTCAAAACAATTAATATTAGAATATTCAATAAAAGTAGGAATGAATTTAATATATACAAATTATAATTTTGTTGAAATGGTGAATTATTTTATAAAACATTATCCAATTTTTAAAAATATTTTATCAGAAAAATTAACTCATTTATCAAATAATACAAATTCAACAGTTAAATCAATGACAGCAATATCATTAATTGAAAATGAAATAAATGAATTAAATCCTAAAAAAGAAGATAATGATAAATTTATAGATGAAAAAAGAAATGATAAAAAAGTTTTAGTATTTCAAAAGCAAAATATAAAAATGAAAAAAAATAATGAAGAAAAACCATGTACTCAATTACAATTAGATTATGATATCAGAAAAGCAGAATTAGGAGAAAAATTACAATCATTTGAACAAAAAATAAAAAAATCACTTAAAAATTTAGAATTTCAAGAAAAAGATATTGTAGAAATTAAAAACACATATGATAATTTTCCTTTTGGAAAATATATAATCACTCATTTATATATATTAATTTCAAAGCAATATGATTTAATAAATGATTATGAAAAAAATTGGGATGTCATTAAAAAAGCTTTAAATACAAGATTATTTTCAAAATTTGTTGATAAAAAATTAGATATCAATAATGAAAAATTGGTTGAAATTACTAAAATTATTACTCAAAATCCAGATTGTAGTAATGAAAAATATCAAAAACCTTTTAAAGCAGTAAGTATAATTTGTGATTTTTTTATTCAATGTAATAATTATTATATTGAATATGAAAATAATAATAGTTTAGTTTCTGAAATAAATGATATTGATAATAAAATTCAACAATATAAAAAAATAATTAATGATTTAAATAATCAAATAATAGATATTGATAAACAAATTGAAAATATTGATTCTGAAATTGCCAGTTTAGAAAAAATTAAAACTAATTTTATCAATGAAATTGATAATAGGAAAAATATGTTGAACTCATTTATTGAATTTAATAAAATTTCGAATGAAAAAATTGAAATGTATAATGAGCATAAAGATAATATAAGTAACTTTTTAAAATATTATGATTATTATTTATTATTTATCAGTTCATATATATCATATGCTCCAATATTAAATAAAACTTATCGTTATCAATTTACAAAATTTATATATAGTCAACCACAATATAAAGAAATTAAAGAATTGAATTTAATGACTTTAATATTTAATTTTTTAGATACTAAATTGAAAGATCAAAATTTTTTTTTTTCATTATATAATTACAATGATGATTTTTTCCTTCAAGAAAACTTTTATTTTATGTATATTGAAAAAAAAAAAATTCCATATATAATAAATTCAGATAATCAAATTGGATATGAAATGATAAGAGATTATATTGAAGCTTCAAGAGATACTAGAACAATTTTAAGAACAAATTATAATGATCATTTAAATAAAAAAGATAATGAAATGCTAGATAAATTAAATAAAACAATTAAAGATGGTTTAATTTTATATCTTGAAAAATGTGATAGAAATTGTACTTTATTCTTTAAAAATTTAATATATAATAGAACTATTATTAATGAAAAAGGAGAAACTGTTATTGAATTATCTAATTATCAAATTGAACCTAAATATTCTAAATATAAAATTTATTTTTCTCAAAATACAATTTATGATTTTAGAAAAGAAGATTATTTAAATACTTTAATAATTAACTTTAATATTTCTGCAAGTACTACTTTAAAAAATGAATTATTTAAAGAATTAGCTTTAACTTATGAACCAAATTTAAGTAATGCTTTAAATAAAACAAAAATTGAGGTACAAAAAAATTTAATAAGGCTTTATGATAATTATACAAAATTAAATAATTCTATTGAAAGATTTAATTTTTCTTCAAATGTAGATGAATTAATAAATAATCATAATATATTAGATAATTATTTAAGGGATATTCAAGAAAATGATTTTATAATGAAAAATATTTCAAATAATAAAGCAAAAATAATAAATATCAATTTAAATTTAATGCATTTTAATACTTTATGTTATATATGTGCTAAATTATTTAAGTTAGTAAATTATGTTGGAGATAAGAAAGTATCTTTTAAGATTTTCAGAGATTTTATTAAAAAATTTTATGTTGAAAATGGTTATAATGAATATGAATTTGATAATATTGAAAAAAGTGATGGAAAAGAAAAAAATGAAGAAGGTGAAGAAGAGGAAGAAGAAGAAGTAGAAAATAAATCGAATGAAGAAACTATCAATGAGAAGTTTGAAACAATTCATAAACCAAAAAAAGTTTTTTCCAAAGAAGAATGTTTAGATTTAATTTCTTATTTACATAATAATATTGTTGATAAAATTTATGATGATATAGAAAAAAAAAATTCTATTTTATTTGTTGAAATATTATTTTATTTAAAAGAAGTAAAGCAATTACCATATAATTATAAAAATATTATTAAAAATGTTGTAGATTTGACTTTTAATCAAAATATTGATTTTTATAAAGATAAAATACAAAATAATGATTCTCCTCTAAATAATATACCTAAAGAAAATTGGAATAAATTATTATTTATTTCAGAAGAAAATGAAAATTTCTTAAAAAATTTAATAGAAAATATAAATAATAACCCAAAAATTTGGGAAGAATTATTAGAAGACAAAAACAAAAATTCAAATTGGTTAAGCAAGGATTTAAATTTAGATTTTCTAAAAGAAAAAATAGGAACACTTCCTGAAGATTTATCAATATTTAATATATTTATATTTTATGTGACAATAAAACCAACAAATTCAATAGATAATATAATTCCTTCATTCATAACAAGTATTTTTAACGATTCTGTAACTTTTAATACAAAATTCTTTAGAATTATTAAATTCTAGATTTGAAAGATTTTATGAATGTTATGAAAATGATTATAGTGATTGTCCTATTTTAAAATTAACTTTATTTACTATGAAAGGAGAAATGAAATTTATGCTTGGATTAATTGATATTAATGATTTAATTTTTGTAAAATTCATTCAAGATAATATTTATTGTGTAATTTATAAAAGAAGTTTTTTAGATCCACAAGAATTTCCTTTATATATGACTTGTTTTGAAGAAGTTTTTGATAATTCTTGTGATCAAAATACTAATTTAAATGCTAGAATAAAAGATTCTCCTCAATTTAATTTAGTTATGAATAAAATTAAAGATAATTTTAATAAATGTTCTAATGCTTTAGACAATTATGTACAATCTTTGGAACCTATATTAACTAATTTCAATACTTTTTCTAAAATTTCTTTTAATGAATTAGGGAATAATGCTACTGCAGTTGAATTAAAAAATTATATTAAAAGTTTTGAAGAAGAAGCTACTAAAGTTAGGCAATTAAAGAAATTTATTAATATTGGATTATTTGAGTTAGATTCTACTCAATTTAAGAATTAGTGATTGATGTTGCTAAAAGTTGATTAGATAAAATCAGATTGGTTATTCCTAGAATTATTGTTGATAAACATAATAAATTAATTTCTCTTTTGGAAAGATTATTAAAAGAATTATCTGTCAAAGTTTCTAATGTTGAAACTTTTATAAAATTAAAAAAAGTTAGATAAATGTACTTTAGAAAAAAATAATATTGAAGAAAAAAATATGGAAATTACTGATTTATTGAATATTGCTGAGAAAAAAAATATAGAATTATATTAAAAGATTATGATAAAAAAGTTATTGTTGAATTAAAAAATTTAAATATGGATTATGATAGAAAATATGATCAAATGACTTATTTTTTAGAAAATAATTATCAACAATATAGAAAAGAATTAAAAGATAAAATTTCTAAATTTGATAATGATGATAAAGTAATGTTTAGCCAATTAAATTAAGAAAAAATAAATAAATATAGAGATAATAATGATATTCCCTTAATGCAATTAGAAAATTTAAAAAGTCAAATAAATTCTATTTTAGAAAATAAAGTAATATTTGAACAATAAGAAAAAGATTTAGATATGGATGAAGCTGAAAGAAGTTCATTTGATAATTTAAATAATTTAGTATATAAATATAGATTAAAAATAGATATTTGAAAAGGAGTAAGAGAATTTAATCAAATGTCAGAATTTTTAGATAATGCTCAAATATTAATATCAAGAAATGGAAGGAAAAATTAATAATTGGGATTATTTATTTTAAACTCCTATTGTTGATTCAGATAATAGTGATGTACCAAAAGGTTTAAAAAAAAAATATTAAAAATTATTAAAAAATTATTGATGCTTTAATTGCTATTCAAAATCCTAATATTTTAAATCTTGAGAATAAAGTTTGGGATTTGAGAGTTAATATTATTGGAACTAATTATGAATTTAAAGATAATAGATTTGATTTAATTAGATTAATGAATATTGATGAAATTTATGATAAAATTCCTGAAATTAAAAAATTTAATAGAATTGCAAATGAAGAAAGAGAATATACTAATTTAGTAAAAAATAAAAATGAAGAATTTAGAAGTAAAAGTTTACAATTTAAATTTAGACAATATAATGAAACAAATAAATTTTTATTAATTGAAATTGATAAAGAACTTTTAGAATCTGAATATGAATTTATTGAACAAAATTTTTTAATTCTACATCAAGGTCAATTAAATCCTTCAAGTGAAGTTGTATCAAAAGAAATTATAAATTTATTAAATGACTTTGAAAAATATAGAACATTTTTAGATAATTATGTTGATTACCATAATTATTTAAATATGTTTGAAGGTATAATTTTTAATGCTGAATTTGCAAAAGAATTAACTGGAGAATTAAAAAAATTATTAAATGAAAATTAAGTAAGATCATTAATTAAAGTTATGAGAGATAATTAACTTTTTAAAAAATTTTTAAATAAAAATATAATAAATAAAGAAATTAATATATTGAAAAATTTAACAGATGGTTTTGAAAAAAAATTGTCATGTAATAAATGTATATTTAGATAAAAGAAGAAGAAATTATTCTTTATTTTATATTCTTTCAGATAGAGATTTAATTTTATCATACACTCAAAAAGAATCCTTATCAATAACAGAAAAAAAATGATTAAAAAATTATTTCCTTGGATTAAAGATATAAATTTATCTTTTCAAGAAATTTCAATAAATGAAGAATTTATTATAACAGATACAATTTACAATTAAAATATAAAAATAAAATATTTAAGAGTATCTAAATTATTAAAGATAATATAGATAATTTAATTACTGGCTTAACTAAAAAAATGAAAGATTCATTTAGAACTTTTAAAAGAAATTATGAAGCAAGGTTTAAATCAAAAAATAATAAAAGATCTCATGAAGTTTTATATGAAATTGTAAATGACTATAAATCAAATTTATCTCAAGTTATTATTATGATAATTATGTTGATTACCATAATTATTTAAATATGTTTGAAGGTATAATTTTTAATGCTGAATTTGCAAAAGAATTACCTGGAGAATTAAAAAAATTATTAAATGAAAATCAAGTAAGATCATTAATTAAAGTTATGAGAGATAATTACCTTTTTAAAAAGTTTTTAAATGAAAATATAATAAATAAAGCAATTAATATATTGAAAAATTTAACAGATGGTTTTGAAAAAAATTGTCATGCAATAAATGTATATTTAGATAAAAGAAGAAGAGAATATTCTTTATTTTATATTCTTTCAGATAGAGATTTAATTGTATTATATACTCAAAAAGAATCCTTATCAATAAGAGAAAAAATGATTAAAAAAATATTTCCTTGGATTAAAGATATAAATTTATCTTTTCAAGAAATGTCAACAAATGAAGAGTTTATGATAACAGATACAATTTACAATGAAAATATAAAAATAAAATATTTAAGAGTATCTAAATTATTAAAAGATAACATAGACAATTTAATTACTGGCTTGACTAGAAAAATGAAAGATTCATTTAGAGCTTTTAAAAGAAATTACGAAGCAAGGTTTAAATCAAAAAATAATAAAAGATCTCATGAAGTATTATATGAAATTGTAAATGACTATAAATCAAATTTATCTCAAGTTATTATTATGAATATTTTTTGTTATATGATGGAAGCTTTAGAAAAAGCAGTAATTTATGGAGAAGAAGCTTTTGACAAATTATTTGATATTTATCATATTCATAAAGATGAAGTTAAAATTAAATTTATAGAAGAAGCAAAAAAATTAGAAAATCCACCAAATCAAAGAAAAATTTATTTGTGTTTAATTTCTTTTGAAAATTATTTTATTACTTTAATAGAAGATTTAATAAGAGATGATGTTCAAAAAAGTTCTGATTTTAATTTTTCTAAATTATTATATCCAAAAATAGAAAATGATTCTTTATATATACATTTATTTGGAAATTTCCTTCAAGTTGAATATGGTTTTTCTTATACAGGAATGATATTTAATTATATTATGATGAGTAGCTCTGATAGAATGATTCTTTCATTTATGAATATAATATCTTATAAAAAACCATTTTTAATATATGGAATTAAAGAATCTAATATATATGATTCTTTAAATAATATTGCATTGTTTTTAGGAAAAAATATTCAATTTTTAAGTGGAAATTCTGAATTTAAAGTAAATACTGTTAATAATTTTATTTATGCTAATTTAAAATTGGGTAATTGGTTAGTAATTGATAATATTGAAAGTATTCAATTCGAAAATTTAGAAATTATCGCAGGAAGAATTTCTGAAATTTATCAAATGATAAAACAAAGTGAAGATGAATTTTTAATATTAGATGATCCTGAAAAAAAAATTACAATTGCCAATAGAAGTTTTAATATATTTTTATTGAGTGGTATGTTATTAAAACCAATGAATCCTTATCCTAAAATTATTAAAAATTATTATTTTAGGATTATTGGTTTTTCTACTATAAATTTAGAATTTTATACTTTTATGAGTATGGTTAATTTAAATTTTGATAATTATAAAGAAGTGTCAAAAAAAATTTTATGTATTACTAAATTTATAAATGCCAAATGTGAGAATGTAAAAGAAAAAAATATTTCATTTAAAATAATAAATCTTTTATTAAAGTCATTAAGTAAAGTAAATGTATTCCATGAATTTACAAAAGATAAATCACATAATAATAAAATAATTGCAGATATTTTCATAAATAAAATCCAATATATAACAAGTAATGAAAAAGAATTTGAGGAAATAAAAAATTATATAGAAAACATATTTAATATAAGTGAACATAAAATTCTATCAGACACAAAAAATCATAATCAAAACAAAGAAGAAAATGATTTAACAAAAGACTCGACTGAAGTCATATTTAATAAAGCATTTAATGAAATAACAAAAGAATATATTTTCCCTTCAAATTCAGAATTTCAAAAAAAATTATATACATTATATTCTTCTTTTGACATTTTTAAATATTTTTTAATATCTGGACCTGAATTAAGTGGAAAATCAACTTTAATTCATATTCTTCAAAAATTATATACTCATTTATCATTATTAAATGAAAAAAACAAAAAATTATTTTATATGAAAATATATCATAATTCAGAAAATATTTTTAATCAAATAACATCAAAATCAAATCCAACTTTAACTGATTTAACTCCATTACAATGTAGACTTCAAACTTTTCAAAATTTAGATTTAATAACAAGATTAAATGAAGTTGAAAATGATTTACATAATAATTGGAATGAATCTTCTTTATCAGGTTTACGAAAAGATTCTTCAAATATACCTGAACTTACTCCAAAAAGAAAGTTAAAAAAAATGGACACTAATATTCATTCTGATAATGAATTAAATTTAGATGATGATGATATTTCTATCAGTAATAGTAATTTTGAAAAAGGTAAAGGTATAAATCAAATTAACTTATTTGATAATAATAATTTTAATTTTGCTGTTGTTTTTGATGGGGAAATTGATAATAAATATTTATCTAAAAATATTAGTAAATTTACTATGAAAGGAAGAGAATTAGATGGCTTTAAAATTATATATGAAGTTGTTGATGTTGGAAAAGCTTCTCCTTCTTTTTTAACAAAACCAAATCAAATTTTTATTTCTTTATCTAAAGACTGCTTTTCTTATTATAATGTATTATACAAATTTTTAGATATAAGTATTAAAATTAATGCTAATTTAGAATTAAAAGCTTATATTAAAGGTTTATTTGAAAATTATTTCCCTAAATTATATGATTTTATTATTAATAACAGATTGAAATATATTTTTATTAATGAAAATTATGTTATGTATAATTTTTTATGTATTTTTGAAAGTTTATTACCTGAATTTAATTTCGAAGATAAAAAAATAGGAAGAAAAAATATAAATGCAACTCCAAAAATAGAAATAATTAAAAAATCAACTTTATCTATTTTTATAGTATGTTTTGCATGGACAATAAATAATTTAACTAATTACTTAATAAGAACAAAAATTGAAAAATTAATAAGTGATTTATTTAAAGCCGATGATTTAAAAGGTCCAATATTTGATTATTATATAAATGAAGAAACTTGTGATTTAGAACAATGGGAAGTTTTATTAAATCCATTATTAGAGAAAATATCAAATAAAATTTTTGTTAAAAATGAAGTCTTTAAATATATGAATGTCTTTATTCCAACAAAAGATAATTTACCAATATATTATTTTAGTGAAAAATTAATATTAAATAATATTTCATTTTTAGTAACTGGGAAAGAAAGTGTTGGAAAATCACTATTATTAAATACACTCTTAGAAGATGAAAGTAGAAAACATACTTCTAATCCTATTTCATTTTTAGCTTCTTATGGAACAAAAGAAATAAATTTAAAGGAATTTTTATTACAAAATATATTAGAAATTAGAAGAGATGTGTTAGGGGATAGAAATGGAAGAAAAACTATATTTTTTATTGATGATTTACATCTTATTGGAGATTCTTTTAATACTAGAGAATATATTAGAGGTTTAATTGAAACTAAAAAAAGTTTTAATTATGATAGAAATATTTATCAATTTTTATATAAATTTAATTTCTTATTATGTTCTAATATAACTACTCAACCTATTAATTATTCAAATCATTGCAATAATCGACTTATTATGAAAAATGTTTTATTAAATTGTGTTTTTTCAGAAGAATGTTTTGCTAATATTTTTAAATCATCTTTAGAATTTCATTTAAGACAATATATTCCTAATACTTCTTCAATTACTTCAAGCCAATATATTCAAGCATTATTTAAATTAAAAAATTTACTTTTGGAAAATTATAATCAGTCTAATAAAAAATTACATTGTAATATAAGAAACAATGATATAGTAAAAATAATTCAAAGTTTTCATATTTTTTCTCTTTTAGAAAATCAAAATGATATTCCTTATTTTATTCATTTAAAAAATTTATATTTTTATGAAAGTTGTAGATTAATTGAAGATAGATTAAATGAAAAAGAAGATATAGAATATTTTAGAGAAAGTATTTGTCAAGCATATTCAAGCATTTTTAAACAAGATAAAGTTAATGCAAAAGATATTTTTACTGATTTTGATGAAAAATTTCATCATATTTATGCTAAAAATTATTTTGATGAAAATAACAATAAATATATTTATTTTAAACATAAAAGTGATTATTTTGATTTATTAAAGAAAAAAATTTCTGAATATGAATTAGCTTATAATAAAAATATTTATTATGGAATAATTGTTACTGAAGATAATTTAAATTATCTAATTAAAATTTTAAGAGCTTTTGAAAGAAATAACAGAAATCTAATATTAATAGGAAAAAATTATACATGTAAACAAAGTTTATTAAAACTTGCTTGTTTTATTGCAAGAATTAAAACTTATGATGCTGATGACATTAGATTTTATGATTTAGATAAAAAAGAAGAAGAAAAATTTGAAGTCTATAATAATAATTTTGTTAAAATTGCAGTAAGAAATGTATTAAGAATTGCAGTTAAAGAAAATAAAAAAGTTTTAATGTATATCAGAAATGAAATGATTGAAAGTAATTTAAAAATATTAGAAACTGTAAATTTAATGCTTAATGTAAAAGTTTTAGCAACTAGTTATTATAAATTTTCAGGAACTCAACCAACAAAACTATCAAAAGATAAAAATAGTATTACTAGAAATGAAATTTTTCAAAGATTAAAAAATAATTTATCAGTTTGTTTATCAATAGTTCCTAAAACAAAAGCATATTCTCAATTATTTTTAAATTACCCTTATATAGTGAAAAATTCTTCTATTTTATATAAACATAATTTCAGAGATGAAGATATGGAAAATTATTTTATTCATCAATTAGAACATTCTCAAGAAAATATAACTTCATCTAATTTAATTACAATGGAAGAAAATAATAAAAAAGATATTTCAAATTTAATGATATTAATTCATAATCATTCAAAACAATTAATATTAGAATATTCAATAAAAGTAGGAATGAATTTAATATATACAAATTATAATTTTGTTGAAATGGTGAATTATTTTATAAAACATTATCCAATTTTTAAAAATATTTTATCAGAAAAATTAACTCATTTATCAAATAATACAAATTCAACAGTTAAATCAATGACAGCAATATCATTAATTGAAAATGAAATAAATGAATTAAATCCTAAAAAAGAAGATAATGATAAATTTATAGATGAAAAAAGAAATGATAAAAAAGTTTTAGTATTTCAAAAGCAAAATATAAAAATGAAAAAAAATAATGAAGAAAAACCATGTACTCAATTACAATTAGATTATGATATCAGAAAAGCAGAATTAGGAGAAAAATTACAATCATTTGAACAAAAAATAAAAAAATCACTTAAAAATTTAGAATTTCAAGAAAAAGATATTGTAGAAATTAAAAACACATATGATAATTTTCCTTTTGGAAAATATATAATCACTCATTTATATATATTAATTTCAAAGCAATATGATTTAATAAATGATTATGAAAAAAATTGGGATGTCATTAAAAAAGCTTTAAATACAAGATTATTTTCAAAATTTGTTGATAAAAAATTAGATATTAATAATGAAAAATTGGTTGAAATTACTAAAATTATTACTCAAAATCCAGATTGTAGTAATGAAAAATATCAAAAACCTTTTAAAGCAGTAAGTATAATTTGTGATTTTTTTATTCAATGTAATAATTATTATATTGAATATGAAAATAATAATAGTTTAGTTTCTGAAATAAATGATATTGATAATAAAATTCAACAATATAAAAAAATAATTAATGATTTAAATAATCAAATAATAGATATTGATAAACAAATTGAAAATATTGATTCTGAAATTGCCAGTTTAGAAAAAATTAAAACTAATTTTATCAATGAAATTGATAATAGGAAAAATATGTTGAACTCATTTATTGAATTTAATAAAATTTCGAATGAAAAAATTGAAATGTATAATGAGCATAAAGATAATATAAGTAACTTTTTAAAATATTATGATTATTATTTATTATTTATCAGTTCATATATATCATATGCTCCAATATTAAATAAAACTTATCGTTATCAATTTACAAAATTTATATATAGTCAACCACAATATAAAGAAATTAAAGAATTGAATTTAATGACTTTAATATTTAATTTTTTAGATACTAAATTGAAAGATCAAAATTTTTTTTTTTCATTATATAATTACAATGATGATTTTTTCCTTCAAGAAAACTTTTATTTTATGTATATTGAAAAAAAAAAAATTCCATATATAATAAATTCAGATAATCAAATTGGATATGAAATGATAAGAGATTATATTGAAGCTTCAAGAGATACTAGAACAATTTTAAGAACAAATTATAATGATCATTTAAATAAAAAAGATAATGAAATGCTAGATAAATTAAATAAAACAATTAAAGATGGTTTAATTTTATATCTTGAAAAATGTGATAGAAATTGTACTTTATTCTTTAAAAATTTAATATATAATAGAACTATTATTAATGAAAAAGGAGAAACTGTTATTGAATTATCTAATTATCAAATTGAACCTAAATATTCTAAATATAAAATTTATTTTTCTCAAAATACAATTTATGATTTTAGAAAAGAAGATTATTTAAATACTTTAATAATTAACTTTAATATTTCTGCAAGTACTACTTTAAAAAATGAATTATTTAAAGAATTAGCTTTAACTTATGAACCAAATTTAAGTAATGCTTTAAATAAAACAAAAATTGAGGTACAAAAAAATTTAATAAGGCTTTATGATAATTATACAAAATTAAATAATTCTATTGAAAGATTTAATTTTTCTTCAAATGTAGATGAATTAATAAATAATCATAATATATTAGATAATTATTTAAGGGATATTCAAGAAAATGATTTTATAATGAAAAATATTTCAAATAATAAAGCAAAAATAATAAATATCAATTTAAATTTAATGCATTTTAATACTTTATGTTATATATGTGCTAAATTATTTAAGTTAGTAAATTATGTTGGAGATAAGAAAGTATCTTTTAAGATTTTCAGAGATTTTATTAAAAAATTTTATGTTGAAAATGGTTATAATGAATATGAATTTGATAATATTGAAAAAAGTGATGGAAAAGAAAAAAATGAAGAAGGTGAAGAAGAGGAAGAAGAAGAAGTAGAAAATAAATCTAATGAAGAAACAATCAATGAGAAGTTTGAAACAATTCATAAACCAAAAAAAGTTTTTTCCAAAGAAGAATGTTTAGATTTAATTTCTTATTTACATAATAATATTGTTGATAAAATTTATGATGATATAGAAAAAAAAAATTCTATTTTATTTGTTGAAATATTATTTTATTTAAAAGAAGTAAAGCAATTACCATATAATTATAAAAATATTATTAAAAATGTTGTAGATTTGACTTTTAATCAAAATATTGATTTTTATAAAGATAAAATACAAAATAATGATTCTCCTCTAAATAATATACCTAAAGAAAATTGGAATAAATTATTATTTATTTCAGAAGAAAATGAAAATTTCTTAAAAAATTTAATAGAAAATATAAATAATAACCCAAAAATTTGGGAAGAATTATTAGAAGACAAAAACAAAAATTCAAATTGGTTAAGCAAGGATTTAAATTTAGATTTTCTAAAAGAAAAAATAGGAACACTTCCTGAAGATTTATCAATATTTAATATATTTATATTTTATGTGACAATAAAACCAACAAATTCAATAGATAATATAATTCCTTCATTCATAACAAGTATTTTTAACGATTCTGTAACTTTATTTAAATATAATTCTCTAGAAGAAATATTTAAAGACCCTTTAACTACATTTAATTTAGATTTTGTTCCTATAATAATAGTAGAACATGATGATGATATAATAATGTATGAAAAATTCATAAATGATAAATTATATCCTTCATTAATAAATTTATCTTCAGAAAATTCACAACAACAAACAATTCAATCAAAAGAAATGATAAAACAATCAGATAAAAGTTTAAATTTAGGAGTGTTAAAAAAAGTATCAGGAAATACTTTAGGAATAAAACCATCAATGGAAGAAGAAAAACCTCAAACTGAAATTAAATCTAAAGTATTTGAATTAAAAGAAGATATTTCAAATTATGAAATGGAAAGTATTAATCAATTTATTAAAAATGGTGGTATTGTTTTTATTAGAAATATTGTTAATGTTAATAGTGAAACTGTTGAACAATTATTTCAAAATATTGATGATGCTAAAAAAAATCAAACTATACATAATACTTTTAGAATGATAATATTTGTTGATGAAAATCATTTAAATTTTTCTTCTATTTTCTATAAAAAATGTATTTTTGTGAATTATTCTGATAAAACTCTTGATAATTATGATGCCAAAAAAAACTTATTTAATATTATTAAAAATATTCCTGATGAATACTTTACTTTTTATAATAGAAGTATTTATTTTAAAAAAATTTTTGTTTCTTTTATTTTTATTCATGCTTTGTTAATTCAATTGCAAAAATTAAATCCACAATTATTTAGATTTGAAATTGATATAAATAAGGGAGATTTACTTCAAATATTATATTTCTTTAAAAGAAATTTTGAATACAATGAAATGGATAAAGAATTATGTCAAATTGATAATGATTTAAATATCAATTTTCTTCATTTTATTAATATTGCATTAGATATTTATTATATAAGTAGATGTGCCATATTAGAACAAGCAGAAAAATTAAAAGAAATATTAAAAAGATTTTTTGATGAAGATGTATTTTTTATTGAGAAAAATATATTAATTGCTTATCTTCAAGATATTGAAGATTATGAAAAAAATGAAAATTTAATAATAAAAATTAAAGAGGATGAAACAATAAATGCGGAATTTTTATTCCAAAAAATAGAAGAAATTTCCATTGAAAGATTTCAATATTTATTAAATGATTTCCAGAAAATTATATTAAAAGAAGAAATTGAGACACCAAAACCAAATAGAGTGGACAATTTATTAATGACATTACAAAAAAATATATTAAAAATCCCAATAAAAGAAGAAAAGGTAAAAATTAAAATATATACAAAAAAAATATTACAAATTTTAAATATAATTAAACATGATTATCCTGAACAAATAAATTATGGAGAAGGATTTGCAAATGCTGCTTTATTTAAATTAAATAAAGAAGGAGGGTATGCAAATCCTTTAGATGAAGTTTTAATAATTGAAATAGATACTTTAAATAATCAATTAAATGAAATTTTCCTTGAATTAACTAATTTAATAAATGTTATTAAAGGAGAAATGAGAGTCATTCATCCTTATAATTCAATGATTGTTCAATTAAATCAAAATTATTGTCCTTATGAATGGTTGAGAATCATTTATTTACATAAAGATAATCACAAAATAAATTTAAATATAAATGATTGGTTTAAAAAATTAAATGAAAAAATAACATTTTATAATGATTGGGTAATAAATGCTTATCCAAAAATATATTCCTTAAATAATTTTTCTCACCCTAAAATATTCTTTGAAAAATTAAAATTATATTTTTGTAGATTAGAAAATAAATCAAATGAAAAAGATGGTAAAACACCAGATATGATAGAATTAATATTTAATCCAAAAGTAAAAAACTCTAATGACATTATTATTGATGGTATTATTTTAGAAAATGCATTTTTAACAGAAAAAGATAATCTATTTTACATTAAACCAGATAATCATTTAAATAAAGTACCAAGTATGCATTTAGGATATGCTTTTCATAATTTTAATGAAAAAAAAGATATATTAGAGAGAAATGAATTTTCAGAAAGTGAAATTGATAAATCTAAAAATAAAGATAATCCTATGTTAAAAGAAGAATTATATTTAACTGAAAAAAATAATTTAAATGAAGGCAAAGTCATTGTTCCTTTAATTATTGAAAATAATGATGATTTTGAACCTTATATTACTGAAATTGATTATATTGGAGAAATTGTTTGTTATTTTGATCCTACTTTAAATGATAGAGAAAAAGAAAATATGAAAATAAATTCTTGCAGATTTATTTTAAAAAATTAAATATATAATATAATTTTTTGATGTCATATATTTATAAATTAAAAAAAAATTAAAGGAAAAAAATATGAATTTAATCAAATAAATATACGTTTAAAAAAAAATTAAAAAATTATATTTCTTCGTTTTCTTTATTTAAATCATCAGAATTTGTTTGACTTTTTTTATGAATATCTTCATCTTTGGATGAAATACTTTGTTCACCATCATTTTTCTTCTTTTTTAAAGAATTTGAACTTTTATTGCTTAATATACTTTTTTCTTCTTCATTTTTATTTTCTTCTTCTTCATTATTTTTATTTTCTTCTTCTTCATTATTTTTATTTTCTTCTTCTTCATTATTTTTATTTTCTTCTTCTTCATTATTATTTTTTTCTTCTTCATCATTATTATTTTTTTCTTCTTCATCATTATTTTTATTTTCTTCTTCTTCATTATTTTTATTTTCTTCCTCTTCTTTTTTTCTTCTTTCTTCTTCTTCTTCTTCTTTTTTTCTTCTTTCCTCTTCTTCTTTTTCTCTTTGAATTCTTTCTTCTTCTTCTTTTTGTCTTCTTTCCTCTTCTTCTTTTTCTCTTTGAATTCTTTCTTCTTCTTCTCTTCTTTTTTCTTCTTCTTCTTCTTCTTGTTGCTTCCATAAAAAATTAGCTTGTTTCATTCTTTGTTCTAAATCAGGAACAGGTTCACCAAAAAAATGTCTTTTTGAATTAATAAAACTTTCTCTTGGTTCATTTTTAGTAAAATAAAAATTCAAATAAAAATTTTCATTAGCTTCACAATCTAAGTTGACAATTTTACCATCTAAATATCGTCCACAGAAAGAACAAACAATTTGATATTTTTTTAATTCTTGAACATATCTATCACTTAATTTTACCCATTCTTCTATATCATTTTGTGATTTTTCCTTTGCTTTTATTATATTTTCTCTTTCTTTATCTTTTTTTTCTTTTAATATTTTCCATAATGATTCATCTCTTTTTACTAATTCATTTTTTATTCTTTTATAATCTTCTAATATTCTATGTCTTTCTTCTAAATCATTCGGATAATTTTCTGTAATTGATAAATCTATTTTTTCTTTTATTGGCTTTTCTAATATTTTATTTATTGAATTTATTACATTTCTATATTGTAAAAGAAATGATATTAATTCTGTGTTTTTTGAATCTTGAACATCTTTTATATAATTCATTATATCTAAAATTTTATTCTGTTGATTTTGAAATTGATTTGCCTCATATGATAATATTGTATCTCTTTTTCCTTCTATATCTTTTATTCTTTCTGTCAAAGCAGTATAATCTTTTCTTACTTCTCTTTCTATATTTTTTTTTGCTGTTGTTACTTTTTCAAATAAATTATTAATGAATGTATTGTATGAATTTAATTCATTTAATTTATTGAATAAAAGTGGTCTTTGGGAATTTATATATGACATTCTTTTATTATATGCATCTTGTAAATTTAAAATTCTATGATAATTTGTATTATGTGGACCTATTATTTGACATTCATTACAAATTGGTTCATTACATGTATCACAATATAATATTAAAGGATGTTGATGATGATAACATAATTTTTTTATTTTTATATAATCTAATTCATTTTGAGTGTTTTGTGTTGGAATTTGATTTGAAAATATTGGAGTTTCCATTATTAATAATTTAATTAAATTTATTTTCTTATTTTATTATTAATTTTTTTAATTCTAATTATATATTAATATTTATTTTCGATTTAAAATATATTAGATTATTATTACATATTATTTTATCAATTAAAACTCTGATTAATAAATTTTTTTAATGAGGATTAGTCTTTAATTTAGTTTTTAAATCTTGATTTAATTTCAAAATATCATCAATATAATCATATTCCATTGAAGAAATTTGTTGATCAATTCCTTCTTCAAAGTGAAGATGAGGTAATTTTGCAGAATAATCTCCAGTTTTAGTTCTTAAATTTCTAATTAATTCAGTAATATTAGTCATTTGAGTTTTATTTCTGAAATTTTTAACAAAACCATGTAAATTAGCTCCAACTTTTTTACTATAAAAATTAAGAATTATATTTTACTTTAAATCTTCTAATCTTTCTGGTAAAGGCTTATCATATTTTTTTAAATAATAAAACACTTCATCTTCACATTCTTCGTAATTTGTTTTTTTCATTGTTTCATATAAATTTGATAAATCTTTTACCATTTCTTCATGTAATTGTTTTTTCATTGCTTGGGTCATTTTTTTTTTTGCATTTCTTATAAAATTAGGTTTTGGCTCATCCATAGTTAAAGTTTTACTATAATCATTTGAATTTTCTTTTGTATTTGTATCATCAGTTTTAGTTAACCTAATATCAATTTTTTTATTAGTTTTATTTCTTGAAGTAAAATCTGTATCAAGAGTAGTATTAAATTTATTTTTTACATAATAATTTGATCTTGTTGAACTAATAATATTATTATATGAAGTATTATCAAAGTTTGATTGAGTTAAATTAATATTTGGGAAATTGATTGTATCATCAATTGTTTTTTGAGTTTTGTAAATATCATATTTTAATAATAAAATATTTTTCTTTAGATTATAATTTGGAGGAAAAAAACTACTTTCTGTTTTTCTTTCTGGTTCTTGTTTTTTTAAAGCTGTATTAAAAGAAAATGTATCTTTTTTTTTACCTTCATTTTTTATTAAAAAATCCAATTTTTTCATATATTCTTTACTATGAATAAATTCATCATTATCTTCATTTAATTTTAAAACTTTTTCATAATCTCCTTTTTTTAAGAGAACAGAACTATCAAATAAATTTTCTTTAATAAATAAATCTTTTATTTCATAGTTTTTTTCAGAATATTTTTTCATTAAATCTTCATAAATTAGTCTTTCAGTAATATCTTTTTTTTTTTTATTCCTTAATTGAGAAATTCCATGATAACCTTTTGAAAATTCAATAGTATCTTTATTTAAACTATCTAAAAATTTTTTTCTAATGTTATAATCTTTCTGGAATGTAACTAATGTATTTCTCATAATATTATTATTGGATTTAAATCTTTTATTTTCAAAATCTCTTGGAATAAAAGTTTCTGGAGTCATATTAAAAGGTTTTAAAGCCATTCTAAAATTTGCTTGAGTATCAAAAGGGAGATGTTCTAGAGTTTCTTCTAATTTTTTTGCTTTCATTTTTAATTTATCTATTTTAATATTTTTTTTTTAAATTATTTTTTTAAACAATATTATAAATGGATACATCAGTAAGACCAAAAGAAAGATTAACTTCCCACTGGTTTTTATTTATTTTCTTATTAGTATCTTCAATTTCTTTTTATTTATATTTTACTGCTGATTTATATTATTATTCAACTAATGTATTTATTCCAAATCTTCAAAAATTTTTCCTTTCTATATTAACGAAAGAAAAATTACAACAAATAGCAAATATTTTTTCTTTCTTTGGAAGTGAAAAAATTTATATTATAATAATAATAATATTCTATAATTTTTTAAATATATACAAAACTTATTTATTATTTTGTTCATTATCAATTTCACAATTAATATTATCTTTTTTTAAAATTTTCTTTATAGCTCCAAGACCATATTGGTCAAATAAAAAAAAAGAAATATTTCCATATGATTGTCAAGGAGGATTCGCAGCTCCTTCTTCTCATACATATACTGCAACTGTTTTTTATTTAGTTTTATGGCATATTATTTATGATAGAAGAAGTAAAAAAATTAATCAAAGTCAAAAAAGAAAATTATTAATGTTTTTCTTATTTATCATTTTTATTATTGGTTTTTCAAGAATATTATCTGGGGCACATTCGATTGACCAAGTTATTTTTGGATTTCTTTTAGGTTTATGTTTTTATATTTTTATTTTTCATGTTTTTCATATTAATTGTAATAGTAATAATCAAATTTTAAGTCATATAAATATAAGTTTGAAAAAAATGTGCTTAATAGTTTTAATGATATTATTATCTTATTTAGGTTTATTAAGTTATAGAATTCATGATAAAGATTTAAATCAAATAATGAATGTTTATTCTAAACAAATTAAAGAAATTTGCCCTTCATTACCAATATCTAAGACTTTATATAATGATTCATTATTATTTTTTGTTGCTATATTTAGTAATTTTTCTGCTTTTATTGCTTTAAAATTTGAGTTTTTTATTAGCTTTGAAAATAATTATTCTAATTGGTCACAATATAATTTTGAAATTGATGAAAATGAAAAATTACAAATGTCAAGATTGACTTCAAATATATCAATTACAAAACCAATACAATGGAATCATACTTCAATATGTAAATCAATATTTAGATTAATATTTACTTTTATTATGGTTATGCTTTCAGGAATTTTTTACTTTTTGATTAAGTGGGATAATCCTAAGATTTATTTAGTTATTTTTGTTAAAGTTTGTTTATCAGAAAGTTTAATAAGTTTTGGAATGTTTTTTACTTTTAAAGTTTTTTTAAAATGGTTAAAATTATCCAATATGACTTTATTCTTTATGCTAAGAGAAAGTATATAAAAAATATACCATTCCTTTATATAAATCATTATTATATTTTTATTTAAATACATAATTAAAAATACAATTTTGTTTAATAAATGATATTCTCTTCATATTTAATTAGTTTTTTATCCATTATGTTTTGAATCTTAACCAATTAACAAATCTAAAGAATATTTAACTTTTTCTTTTACTTCGATATTTGATTATAAAAATAAAGAAAAAGATTTCAATGGATTAATGATTTAATATTAAATATCTTCATATAAATTTAAAAAATATATTTTTATCATTTTTCCTGATTGCAAAATTTCCAGATTCTCCTTATAATGTTTGAAATACTAAAAATAATAAATTTGACATAAATTTTATTAATAATTTTATTTCAAAAATGTTTCTTTTTTAATATATATTCTAATTTAACGGATTTTATATTTCTTTTTAATTTTACCATAATCATTATAAAAAGTTACAATTTTTTCTTTTGTAATGAAGTCATTTATAATAAAATTTTATAAAAAATTTAATTAATTTTATATATAATTGTAAAATATAAACTAGCAAATATTTATAAATTTTGAATTTATATCAGAAATAACTAATTAATGTTTATTTTCTATATTTTTGAATGATTTATCATCTATTCCGAGTAAAGTATAAATTTCCCTTATATTTATAAGTACTTCTTTAGGAATAATAGATAATAAACTTTTAGTTTTAAAAATAACTTTATTTAAATTTCTGACATAAGGAATCCAATAAAAGAAAAACACTAGTAAAACAAAACTCATATAAATAGAAAACAACAAAACAAAAATAAATTTAATTCTTTTTAAATAATTCTTAATAGCATCGACATGAATAAATCTTAATCCAGAATATAAAGGAATCATAAAATTTCTATAAAAAATACTTAAATTATTCATTAATTCATTATTAAAAAAATTAATAAGATCATATTTATTAACATCATTAGAATTACTAATCCAAGTTTTATTATAATATTGAGTACCAATTAAAGTTAAATTATTACTGTTTTCTAAATAATAACTTTTTGTTCTTCTAAATTGATCAGCAAATCTAACTTCTTCAACAAAATAAGAAGCAGTTAAATCTAAACCATATTTAGTAGCATTATTCATAAAACTTTCACATTCTTCTAAATCAATAAAATAATCATCTAATCTAAAATCACAGGGTTCTCTTGTTGCTAAAAGAGTAAATGATTCATAAAATCCAGATGGAAGTGATTTTCTATGTTCATTCATATATTCATTTGCTTTTCTTCTTGTTACATATAATTTATCTAATTCTTTTTGAAGAAATTCTTCAACTCCTAAATTAAATACTTTGGAATTTTTATCATAAAAAGCTTCTCTTAAAGAATTAAATATTAAATGATATTCATTTTCACATAAACATTCTTGTTGAGAATATTTAAGATTTACACATGATTGTTCTAAAAATAAAATAAATAAATATAATATTAGAAAATAATATATTGCAAGTAGAATTAGAAATAATAAAATTTTTATTAAAAATTTTTTTGATAATTCTTTAGCTCTTTTTTTTCTTTTTAAATGTCTATCTGAATGATGAACAATTGTTTTATTTTTTTGAATTAAATCATTACTTCTAAAATGTTCTGTTTCATCATATTCTTCTTCTTCTCCTTTTAATTTTTTAAAATAATTTTCACTTCTTTCAATACAATTTCTAATAACTTCGAAATCAATATCATAAAAAATTTCAATATAATTTTCTTTTTTTTCATTAACTTCACAATAAGCTCTTGAAATTAAATAATATACATTAATTAGAAAGAAAATAATACATGAAAATCCAATTAAACAAATAATTTTAATCTTTTTAGTTTGTTTGAAAATTTCTTCAACATAAACATTAAGTTGAGAGTAGAAACCTTCTCCAATATAATTTAAAGAATTGCTTAAAAAATGAAAAACATCTCTATCAGTAGGAATAATTTCTTCTAATAATTTAGTACATATATTAAATATATCCATTGAAAGTTCTATTAAAGCACTATTTAAATTATTATTTGTATAAATAATATTTAAATCATTTTTAATATTTGCTAAATGATAATTTCTTTTACTGATTTCATATTCAGTTTCATTACTAACTTCTAATGGAATTGAAATATCTTCTGCAACATATTTATCAAATTCAGTAAATATTAAAAGCAATTCATTATAAATTAAATTCACATAATCACTTTTACTTAATCTTGTTGGATATGAAGTGAAATTTTCATTATTTAGTAAAATTAATTCTTTTACATAAAAAACTGAAATACCATTTATTCCCATCATCATTCCAGAATTTAATATTAAAATTGAATTATATTTTATTATTTGAATTGAATTTAATATATAAATCATTGATAATATTGTCATTAAAGCTAATATTAAAAAACTTATTATTGAATTCAATGTTAATTTAAATATACTTTCTTGATCTTCTTCTTTTTGTAATGCATTTTCTATTTGTTGAATTAAATACTCATTATTATCTTTTTTCATTATTTGTATTTCTATATCTATATTTGATTTCCTATTTCCTTCTATATGTTTAATTTCATCATCTTTGAATTCACTTTTTTTTTTATGTCCTTCCATCATTCTTTTTTCAACTTGAGATATTTTATGATAATCCAGAATTTCTTCAAATAAATTTTTTTTAAAATTATAAAGATATAATTTAATCTTTGAAAAACTAATTTTATAATAATCTTCATTTTTATTATTGGTTATTAAAGAACTATTTAAACTTTTATTTTGTTGAGAAAATTTTTTTTTCATTATTTCAACATTAAGAGAATCTGATTTAACAAAATCAGAAGAATCTTCTTCACTATCTTCTTCTTCTTCTTCATCTTCTTCTTCAATTTTTTTTTGGAGTTTCATTCTTTCTGACATTTTCTTTTTAACATAATTTTGAATTGAATTATCATTACCATTTTTTTTTTTTTTTAATTTATATGTTAAAGTATTAACATCTAATTGTAAACTTAGTTGTGATTCAGGAATAAAATCAGATGGGATATGTATTTTTTGTAAAAATTTTTCATCTTTTTTATTTACATTCAAAGATTTGTATTTAATAAATTTCTTTTTTGTTTCTAATGATAATCTATTTGAAGAAATTGATATATTTTGTAATTCATTTATATTTGGAATTTCTAATTTAAATATATAACCTACAGTTTTGTTATTTATTATTTCTTCATTTACAGATAAAAAAAATAATTGTTCATGAGGAATATTTTCTTTTGTAAATGCTTTATTATTTTTTTTTAATAAATCAACTAATCTTGTAGAAACAAAACGTGATTCATTCAAATCACTTCTTTTCCAATTAATTAAAGTCGGAGTTTCATAATTTTTTAAAATTATTTTTCTCTTTATATTTAATTTCTGCATTGGTGTTAATTCTCCCATTGTTATTGCATATTTTAAAAATTCTTGATATAATTGTTTAATATAATAAGTAATTTCAATATTATTATTCATCATTTCTGAAGATATTCCTAAATATAAAGAAGTATTTGGAGTAAAATGTTGAATTATTAAATGTAAATCAGTTAATATATAACATACTGGAGCTTTATTATTTTCATTATTTGTGTGATAAAATGATGATTCTTTATTAAAAGAAGCTATAAAAAATTGTTCATTATATTCTGATTGATATAATATTGTTTTCATATTTAATTCAATTAAATATTTTGATTTAGTTTTAGCAAATGCATTTACTTCTTTACTTTCTAAATTCCTTTGTAATTCTTCTTCATAACTTTTTTTTTTATATTCTCTTAATTTTTTTTTTAATATTTTTGTATGCTCTTCATGGAAAGAATCAGGAATTAATAAATCTAAAGGTTGACCGATTAAATCTTTAGTTTCATAACCAAAAATTTCACTTATACTTAAAGAGGCATTTGCTATTATTCCAAAATTTTCTGGTTGAGTTGAAACAACAATATATTGATAATAATCATTTTTATTTAAATAATTAATATCTATATTTTTAAATTCTGGAGGAATTTTCCTTCTATATTCTTCAACTATTTGATTCAATATATTAGAAAATTGTTTACTTTTTTTTTTATCACATAAAATATTATTAACAAATTCTTGATATATTTTTATACAGGAAAAATTATTTGCTTTTAATTTTTTCATTTCTTTAAATATATAATCAATTTCTTCTACAATATAATTAATTTTTGTTCCACAATGATTTAATTTATTTACATTTTCATGACCATTATTATAAGAATCTAATAATCTATTCCAAAATTCAATATAAAGTGAAGAAGCTTCTTTTAATAAATCCATAAAATGTTTAAAATAATTTCTATATCTTAATTCTTTAATAAAATCAAAATTTTCTCCTTCTTCATCTTGTAAATCAGATAAATTATCTTCTAACATTTTATTACATCGAAATATTATAAATTCTTCTTCAATTGAAGGAGATAAGTTTTTAATTCCGTTTAAAAATTCTGAAGCTTTTTTTCTTCTTTTTAATTTTTTTAATAAAAATAAAGCATAAGCAAATTTTATTTCAATACTTTCAGGATATTTAACTAAAGAATAACTAAATAATAAATTTGCATGTTGTAATAAACATCCATTTGCTTCTGTCCCTGATTCACTTAATTTAATATATCTTTTTAAAGGACAATCTTTTATTGTACAAATTGTTTCATAAATATATATATAACTAGATAAAATTAAATCTGCTTCTCTTTCTGTTTTTTTATTTTCCATTAAATATAAAAAAGTTTGAATATGATATAAAGTTTCACTAATATTATCTTCTTTTCCAATTTTTGAAAGAAAATCTTTTTTATTTTTTTTCTTTGATAATAAAATTAAACAAAATAAAGGTTCAATAACAAAAAATAACCCTAAACAAGCATTAAATTTATGTTTCATTGTAATTTTTCCAACCATTAAACAAAAAGAAGCCCATAAGAATGTTAAAGATAAGAATTTATGCATAAAATTTAATATTTCTTCATTATATCTTTCATAAGTAAAATTAAAATATGTTGTTATAGAAGAAAAAACCATTAAAGTCATAATTAAAACATAATGAATTTCAACACCACCATTTATACTTACAAATATAATAGTGACTAAAATTTTTTCCCACATAAAAAAAACTTCTGGTTTAGAAGTTGTTTTTGAAAGAACTTTTTTTTCTCCTCCCAAAGAATATTCATAAAATATTGTTACAGTTAGAAGACATATTGGAACAAATAAAATTAAACTTAATCCTGCTATAATATTATTTACATAAAAAAATGTTGTAAAACATTTTAATTCATCAGTATATAAAGATGTATTTTGTGGAGTACAATCAAAAGCACTCATAAATATAAAAAACATTGGTAGAAAAAAAGTAGTTGACATTAATGGAAGAATAAATTTTAATAATTTTAATGGTATTCCTAATCTAAATTCTTTATTTTTAAATTTATAAATTGTATATCCTATTAAAAGAAAAATCCCCAAATTTAATATTACACAAAAATAAAACATTGCCAAATATAAATCTTTATTATATTTACTTAATGTTATTATTAAAAAATATTTGAATATTCCACTAATTTGTCCAAAAGTATATTCATTTTTCCATTCTACATCAAACTAAATTAAAAAAAAATTCTTACATATCCATCAAATGGATAATACATTAATTGTAAATATTGTAAAATTACACTAACACATTCAAAAATTAAAGATGGATCATATTCTTTTAATAATTCATAAAATAAGTAAAAAAAACTGATTTTTATTTCACATAAAAAATTTATGAATTTATTCTCTTGTTCTAATTTTATTTTCATAAAAATTTTATTACGATCATTTCTTCCAGACATGAAAAAAATTTTTTGTTTTATTTATATTATTTTAAATATTAAATTTTATGTTTAGGAGTATATAAAATATTATAATTCAAAACATACTTATAAGATGAAATAAAATTTATTGATTAATTAATAAATATAAATATAATTTTAATATTGTAAACTAAATAGCATTATCTTATATTTTAAAGAACATTATGTTATGAAAATTCAAAAAATTTCATATACTTTTTATGATATTTAAAAATAATTGAAGAAAAAAACTAAAAATAAATATTAATTTTTTTCTAATTTACAAAATCCAAAGTTTTATCTAAAAATAAAAAGCCAAAATCTCTTTAAATTTTTTTCAAAAATATTTAAATACTTTTTTCTATTAAAAATTTATTGAATTATTTCCGTTTTGTCTATTTACTTTTATTCAACCAAATAAATGCTTCTTTATTACATTTCTATAATTTCAAATGTTTTTCCATATTATTCACTTTCATTTTTCCATAAAAATAGAATATATTAATAATATTTCAAAAAATATTCAAACCAAAGAAAATATACTTTACTTCCTTTATCTCTGGAGGACATATCATAATGTTAATACTTCATTTTTATTTTTTTTATTTAATCTGACTTTTATTGATAAATCGAACTAATATATTTTTTATTTTTTTCTGAAATAATCAATAAATTTTTTGGTTTTAAACTATATATTATTTTATTTCTATGTGAATAGTTTAAATCTTTTATTATTTTCAAAAATAATTTTTAGAGTTTTCATGTAAATTTTTATTTGATTTCTTCCATTATATATTTTCAATCTGTTTTATATATTAATGTTAATTTGATTTTATATTCTTTTAAAAGAGACATTAATTTTATATGTTAAGGATATTCCTTCTTCTTCTGCTTTTAGACTTTTTTACTATCACTGCACTTTTTTTGAATTGATTCTTTTTTATATATTATTCATAATTCTCTTCTCATAATTTTGATAGTTTTTTGTATTATGTTTACTTTTGAAATCATTTATTTCTTTTATTTTTTTAAGTTTGTTTTTTAATTGTTTTTATAAATATTTAATTATAATATATCAACTATATTTAAGATAGTATGCTAACATATTTAAGTATGCAAAAATTTAAATATCTTATATTTCTGAAATTATATGTTTCAAATCACTTAAAAAATATATAAAAAATACAAATTTTCTCTATAAAATACATAAATAAGAACTCACCTAACTTTTTTACAAATATATACATTAAGTTAAATTAATTAATGACAATTCTAACACCCAAAAAAGAACCTTAATAAATATAATAAATACTTTAGTTATTTTTCTTTTTACTATTATATTTCAATCTGAATTGGAAAATTATTTTATATAATTTTTATCAATGAACTCAATAATTTTGAAAATATCATCATTATTTAAATTTTTAGAATTCAAAATTTGATATGATTTAACTAAAATTTCAGATTTAACTATAATTTTAAATAATAATCTTATTTTTAAATTTGAAATATCAGTATTTATTTTATACAACTTTTTCATTTGCTTTTTTACTAATATTTCAAACTTACTTTGATACTTATTTATTGTTTCATAATTTACTTTATTATTTACAATAAGTTTCTTTAACGTTACATTTTTATTTTGATTATCATCATCTTTATTTTTGGAAAATAGTAAAAAATTTTGAGGATTTTTTAATAAATCTTTAATATAAAGTAAAGAATAATAACTTACAATAGAGTCTTTTAAATTTAAATCAATTCTATTTCGTAATACTTTTCTTAAAGTTTTAACAATAGAGGAATAAAAATGATTCTTCATTTGTTTTGAAGATTTTCCAGGAAATAAATTACATAAAAAAGTCCATTTATTTCCTATGATAAACTGTCCTTCAAAGAATATAAATTCATCTTCCATGGACCATGAACTTTCATCCATATGTTTATTATTATATTTATTTGGTGGAATATAATTTAAATTTGGGTTATATGATGAAGATGAAGAAAAACTTTCTTCTGATTCTTCTTCGTTTAATGATATATTATTTGAATAAGAATCCATTTTGAATATTTTTTTAATTAAAAATTATAAACATCGAAAAACATCATTTTTTAAATAATAATTTTGTAAATAAAAATAATAAAAAAAAATAATTTTTTTTAACTAAAAGGTTTAGAAATAATTTCTTTATAATTTTTATGCATATCTAAAAAATTATACCCTAAATTATTTTTTTTTCTAAAAAATCCTTTATTTTCTTTTAAACTATTAATAAATTGGGAATTAATATTAGGAGCACTAACCCTACATAAATCAATAAATTCACTCATAGATTTAAGTTTATTATTTCCTTTATTTCCAATTTCAATTTCTTCTTTTGTTTGTGAAGTTGATTTAACATTAGGAGATATAATATTATATTTAACAGAAGAATAACCAGAATGACTTGGGTTTTTTGAAATATGTGGAGCCCAACTTGTATTACTTTCATTTGTAATATAAACTTTATCTTTATAATTTAATATTTTATTTTTAATTAAATATTTTTCTCCTGTTTTTTCTCTAAATAAATTATTATTTTCTGTTTTTAAATTAAAAATATCTGAATCTTGACTTTGGTATAATGATTCATTATTTCTTTTAAATATCATTTTAGGGAAATAAATTTTATTATTATTATTAATATTTTCTTCTGGTATTTCTTTTTCTTCGTGTTTTAATGTTATTGTAGACAAGAGATTTTTATTTTTAATTTCATTAAATGTTAATAATTTTCTTAATTTTTGTTCTGGTTTTGAAGATAAAATATTAGGTTTATCAAAATTAGGGTTTTTAATTAAAAATTCTTGATAAGATAATCCTTTTGGTTTATAAACATCTTTCATTGTATTATTTATAATTTCAACAGAAAAATTTTTTCCTTTTTTTTTTTCTTTTTTTATATAATTATTTAATCTTTGTGTAAATATTTCTTCTGTTGAATAATTACAATAACCCATTGGAACACTTCTTAAATCATATTTATATGGTTTTGATACTTTTCTTAAATAATATATTGGTGGTTTTGATTTTAATCTATTATCTGCTGATTCATAAAATCGATTTAATGTATTTTTTATTGGATTTTTTTGATTTAAATTTGATACAGTTAAATAAGGATATGTTTCTTTTGTACTTGATGTATTATTAAATGCCATTTGATTCATTGATTTACTATTTTTTACTACAAACATTTTTTTATTTTTTTTTATTGTTTATAAATAATATTTTTAATTTAATTGCACATTATTTTTATTTTATATGGTTAATATAATAATAAAAAATATATATTCTATCTTGTTTACATATTTTAATAAAAAATAATTTTTCTGTGAATTTTGTTGCTTTCTAAGAGGGGATTTAGTATTGTTTTCAATAAATCAAAAAATGATATTTTAAATGAATTTAAAAATAAATTATTTTAAAAAATAAAAACAATTAATTATTTTATTCTCTTTTCTTCTTAATAAGAAATTAATAATGAAGAAAAAAATTTATTAGAAGGAAGAATACTTAAATAACAAAGAAGAATAATTAAAATTTGAAATAGAAGATTAGAAAATAATAGATTTGTTGATTCCCTTATTGAGACCTAAACAGAAAAGTATATTACTCAATCATTATTGGCTTTAATGAAACTAATTCTTTCTAATGTCTTCTCATTATTCTATTTTTTATTAATGAAGAATAGAAATTATCCTTCAAATAAAATTTTATCAAATAGAAAATTCTATTGTTGATTAAATTTTCTTACTTATTATGTTTATTAAACTAAAGAAAAAAATGAATAAAATAATTTAATGTTAAAATAGATTTATATGTTTCTTTCATAATATTAAAAATTTAAATAAAAATGTAATCCTCTATTACTCAGAATGATTTTGTATTTTCTTTTTATTGATTGGTTTAAAAGAAAATAATAAAGCCTACTCATAAAAATCAAATTTTTTTCAATTTTATTGAATAATAGATTTTATTAAATTAAAAAAATATTTAAAAAAAATATTTTTTTTGAAAAAAAATAAAAATTTAGTTTTATATAATGTAATCATTTGAGATCTTTTAATTAACATTTATTAAAATATATAATATGACGTCAATGAGTTGTTTATTTTTTTTTTATGACATCATATTCAATACTTAAGTGTTTTTTTATAAATTGAAAAATTAGAGTTAACTCAGCCATAAAGATTGAAAAGATAATTAATGACTAAGTAGAGGAATCAAAAATACATAATCTCTTAAAAAAATTTTAAAATATATTAATTTAATCTATTTAACAATAACTTTAAATATATAAAATGTTAAATTTAATTTTTATTTATAATTTAATGGGTGCTTGTAATACTATAAATGTAAAAGAAAATATAAGCTCTAATTTAATTGAAAAAAATAAAACATTTTCAGATTTTATTGTTCCTAAAAATTTAGTTTCAAAAGGAAAAATACAAAATAAATATATTATTACAGAAGAATTTTTAGGAAGAGGAGCAAGTGGGATTGTATCTTTAGCAAAAGATAAAACAGGTAAAAAACAATATGCTATTAAAACTATCAACAAATTACAAATTCATAATATTGATTTTATTAAATCAGAATGTGAATTAAGTTTACTTCTAAATCATCCTCATATTACAAAATGTTATGAAATATATGAAGATTCAAAAACAATATCTTTTATTTTAGAATTTATTGAGGGTGGAGATTTATTAGAATATTTATCAAATTTACCTGAACATAAAACTAGTGATTATGATGCCTTAAATATTATTATTCAAATTTTAGAAACTGTAAATTATTTACATAATGAAAAAAAAATTGCTCATAGAGATTTAAAACTGGAAAATTTTTTGGTTATTTTTGATAAAAATAAAAAACCAATAATTAAATTAAGTGATTTTGGCTTTTCTTGTATAATTCCAAATGATGGTTTAATGAATGAACATTTAGGAACTCCAATATATAATGCTCCTGAAATTTTATTAAGAAGAAAATATAATTGTAAATGTGATGTATGGTCAATTGGAGTTATATTGTTCAATTTATTAACTGGTTTTCAACCTTTTTCAACAGAAAACGAAGATGAAATGGATAATGAAGAATTAACTAAAGATATTAATTTTACTGTAATTAATAATAAACAATTAAAAGAATTATGTATGAATATGTTAGAAAAAGATCCAAATAAAAGATGGAGTGTTAAACAAGCTTTAAATTTTGCAAAAAAAATTAATTTAAAAAATGATAATTGTTCTACTGGTTCCACAAATGATAATTAGAATACAACATTGAAAAATAATTGTCTTTTTCTAATGGTATATATATGTATGATGTATTTCGTGTTTTGATATATATATGATCATTTATAACTTAATATTTTACATTATGATAAGAATAATTTCTTTTAAATATATATAAAAATCTTTTAAATTTTATTCTTTTCAGTTATAATTATTTTTAATCAAATTTAAAAAATAATTATTTAGTAAAAAACTGAGGAAAATCATTAATAAATAATTTAAATGAGGAAAAAAATAAGTTTCCATATTGACCCGAACGATACAATATTAACTGATCAAACAGAGAAAAAAAAAAACTATTTAATTCATAAATTTAATTTAACAAAAGAAATATTAGATATTAATGATATAATACAATTAATAAAAAATTTAAATTCAATAAATATAGAAAATATTAAAGAAGAAACTTCAAAATTAATTTTAAATATATTCGATAAATCAAAAACAGGGAAAATTTCAAGAAATGAATTTATTGATGAAATTATAAAAAGAAATTCATCAGATATGATAATAAATAATGAAATAGATATGTTTTTCATTGAATTAAATCAAGCAGTTGCAACAACAAGTGAAGAAATAATATCAAAATTAAAAAAAATAAGAAGTCAAAATTGGATGAAAGATGATTTAGAAGGAACAATAGATATTAATTGGATAATAAGTGTAATCACAGAAGAAAATTTATATGATTTAGATACAAATATTATTCAAAAACATTGGAAAACAAAACAAAAAGATGATATTGCATATTTGATTAAATATTCTGAAATTGAAGATAATACTCAAAAAGAAAATGATTATAAAAAAATAAGAAAAGAATCAAAAATTTATAAAGCCGGAGTTTTAAATAAAAAATTTGATGAATTAGAAATAGAAAAACTAAGAAGAACAACTAAATTAAATGAAATAATATCTCCTTCTATTATAATAACAATAAATGAACAAATGAGTAAAATAGATACACCTGAATTTAATATATTTGAATTAAACAATTTTATGGATAAAAAAGCAACAATGTATGTTACAAAAGAACTTTTATCAAGATTTGAAATAATACAAAATGGAGTAATTCCAGAGCCAATATTAAAAAATTTTATTGAAAAAATTGTATTAAATTATGATAGAATAAATGCAATATATCATAATGATTTACATGCTTGTGATGTTATGCAAACTGCAAATACAGTTATTGTTAAAGGTAATTTAGTTAAAAAAATGAAATTAGGACAATTAGATTTTTTTAGTGTATTAATTGCTTGTTTTTGTCATGATTTTAAACATCCAGGGCAAAATAATATATATCAAATTAATGCAAAAACAAAATATGCTATGAGATATAATGATATTAGTGTTTTAGAAAATTATCATGCTGCACAAACTTTTAAAGTTTTACAAAAAAATGAAACTAATTTATTTATTAATTTTGCTCCTGAAGAATATAGAATTTGTAGAAGAAGAATGGTAGATTGTATTTTATCGACAGATATGGCTTTACATCAAAAAGTTATTTCAGCTGTTAAAATAAAAATGGATACTCATGATATAAAAAATGGAAAAAATTTTGAAAAAATATTTGAAGATAATAAAGGAGAAAATTTAGGTAAATTATTTGAAAATCAACAATGTATTTTAAATATGATTATTCATGCTTCTGATATATCTAATCCTGCAAAACCAGATAAAATTTCTAATGAATGGACTAAAAGAGTTTATGGAGAATTTTTCGTACAAGGTGATTTAGAAAAACAAAAGAATTTAAGTATATCTAATTTTTGCGATAGAAATACTACAAATATTAATCAAGCTATGATTGGTTTTATTAATTTTGTTGTATTACCTTCTATTACTATACTTGTCAATTTAGTTAATGAAGTTAAAATTTATAAAGATTATTGTAAATTTAATTTAAAGAAACATCAGTATGGATTAAAAAATGATGAAAGAATAGAAAGAGCAAAAAAGAAGAAAAAAAATAATTAAATTTTAATATGTAAAAAAGTTTATTTTTTTTTTTTAGATTTAGTATTTAAATTTAATTTATTTATTTTTAATATTCAAATTCTTTATATGTTTTTTATTCAAAGTAAGCAAATTTTATCCCATATTATAATAGTATCAAAGCATTTAAATGTAAAAATAAAAAATAAAAAAAACTTGAGAAAAAAACAACTTCTTTTTAAACCAATCTTCTTATTTATACTCCTATTAATTTGAATGAAATAGAAATTTTTTCAATATCCTCAATTTTTCAATTAATTTTTTTGAAAAATATCTAAATAAAATTAAACAATAAAAATATCACTATAGCTAAAAATGTAATTAAAAATCAGAATAAAAAAATTAATAATTGTTCTAATTTGATAATTAGGGTTAATTTCATTAAAATTTCATTTTTTTCTTCAATAATATTTTCTAATTATTCTTGTATGATTTTTCTCATAAATTTTTTTCAATATTCTTTAGAAGTGATTTAAATGAGTTAAATATTCCTCTTTGATTAAATTACTTCTACATATTTCATATTAATATGGATTTTTAGTTATGTGGTACTTAAAGAAATATTTTTAGTGAAAATCATACTTTATCATTGGAATAATGAATTTGAAAAATTTTTTGTTTTTCTTATTTTATAATATTGTTTGTTTTTTTTTTAAAAAAAATAAAAAAATAAAATAACAATATGGGATGTGTTTGTGTAAGTCCAAATACTAACAACAAAAAAAATCGTCCTATTCCAACAAATTCCTCAGAAATAACATCTCTAATGAATAAACCAAAAAAAACATTAAATCAAGAAGAAAATGTAAAAAATTTAAATCCTAATTGTATAATAGAAAATCATCAAAATACAACAATTTTAAAAGCAATAAATCAAATAAATGGAGATGAAATAAGAATATCTAATAATAAATCATGTATAATAATAATAATGGATGCTTCATCTTCAGTAACAATTAAAGATTGTAAAAAATGTTCAATTTTTATTGGTCCTTGTTCATCATCAATAACAATAAGAAATTGTGAAAATATAAATTTAATAAGTATTTCTAAACAATTAAAAGTAATAAATATTAAAGAAAGTAATTTATTTATTTTTTCAATGAATTCACCAATAATTGAATCTTGTCATGATATAAAATTTGGAATGTTTTGTGTTCAATTTGTTGAATTATCAGAAATGTTAAAAAATAGTAAAATTAATATTTGGGAAAATCATTGGAGTCAATTTCAAATTATGGGTAATGAAGAAAATATTAGTTTTGCTGATAATAATACTAAAAAAGATGTAATTGATATGTTTTCTGCTGGATTTAAAAATAATTGTTATGTTAATTTTGATCAATATCAATTTGTTCCTTATACTTTTGGAAGAAGTGTTCAATTAAAAAATTATTATAATGTTTTATTAATTTTTAAAAGTGAAGATGCTTTAGAAGATGAAATTATTAAATTTTTAAATCCGGAAGATTTAAAGGAAAATGAATGTAAATGTATTTCTACTAAAATAATGAAAAATAAATCTGATGAATTTAATCAAATTTGTCAAATGATTAATAAAGCAGAAAATGGGAATATATATAATTTTTTAACTAAAAGAGATTTAAATAGGAAAAAAACTAATTTAGGTTTTGAAAATAAAGATTTTGATATGCTTTCTAATAATGATAAAAATAGTTATATTAATAATTTGGAAAAAGGAGATTTACTGTTTATTTGGTTAGGTTGTGATTCTGATGATTTAAGTAATTTAAATGATTCTTTAAGTGGAGTATTTGAAGAAGGATATTATGCTTTAATTACTAATAAAGATTTAAAATTAGAAGACAATGATTTTCTTGAAACATTAATTAAGTTATATTCAATGGAATAATACCTTTATAAACATATAAATATAATAAATTATTTATTTACTTTTTTTATATTTTATTAAATTCACCTAAGAAAAATAAAAATACTTATTATTTAGAGCATTAATACTTAATCGATGGAATATGATATCCCCTAATAAATTTAAATTAATATTTTTTAATATATAATATCTATCATTTAAATATTTATTTTAAAATTAATTGTTTTTTATTTAACTATTTATACAGTTTTAATTTACATATTCATAGATGTAAATTAAATAATTAATAAATTTAATTAATTAAATATAGGAAAAAATAGAGATATAAATGATATAACTAGTTTTTTATATATATTGAATCAAAAAAGTTAATAAATAAATTTTCTTTATTCTACATATTCTAAATTAGCAAATTTTTATTATATTTAGAATAAAAATAAAAAATTATTAATTGAATCCATTTATCAAATTGATTTATAAATACTTTCAATTTTCTTGATTTTTAATTTTTGATTAAAATATAATGAAAAAAATATTTATTATTATTAATTTAACGATGAATTTTTAATTTCAATAAATATCTAAAAAGAATATTTATTTTATAAATACATGAAAAATGAAATTATATATGAATTAATAAATATGTTAAAATAATAAAATGGGAAATTGTTATATAAAGGAAAATAAAAGAAATAAAATTAAAAAAATATCAAAGTATTCATTTAAAAAATATTATCCAATAGGAAAAGGAGGATTTGGAAGAGTAACAAAAATTAAATTAATATAAATAAATTTTAGGTATGGAAAGTTGAAAAAAGAGATAACCATGAAATATATGCCATGAAAGAAATGTCAAAAATAAAAATATATCAAAGCAAATCAATATCTTTTGTAAAACAAGAAAAAGAATTTTTAGAAAATTTACGTCATCCTTTTATGGTAAATATGTATTATTCTTTTCAAGATAATGAAAATTTATATTTTATATTAGATTATTTACAAGGAGGAGATTTAAGATATCATATTAATAGAAATAAAGATTTCCTGAAAAAAAATTTAAATATATTTAGAGAAGAAACAATAAAATATATAATTTCAAATATTATATTAATTCTTGAATATTTATATAATAATAGAATTATTCATCGAGATTTAAAACCAGAAAATTTAGTTTTTGATAAAAAAGGTTATTTATATTTAACAGATTTTGGAATTGCATGTAAATATAATTCATCAAATAATAATATAATTCATTCAGGTGGAACTCCTTTTTACGTTGCTCCAGAAACTTTATTAAAAAAAGCAAATAATTTTACTGTTGATTATTTTTCTTTAGGTATTATAATATATGAATTAATTTTTAATAAAACACCTTATAATGGTAAGAATGCAAAAGATATTTTAGAAGAAGTTTTATATAAGGAAATTATTATTAAATATTCTGATATTCCTAATAATCATTTTTTTAATTCTAATATTTGTGACTTTGTTAATAGATTATTAAAAAGAAAATCTGAAGAAAGATTAGGTTATAATGGTATTTATGAAATTAAAAACCATCCTTGGTTAAATAATGTTAAATGGGATAAAATTTTAAAGAAAGAAATTAAATCTCCTTTTATTATTACAGAAAATGAAAATTATGATTTTAAAAATGCAAATAAAGAAGAAATTATTGATTATGAAAATGATGATATTATTAAAATTAATGAAAATAGATTTTTCAAAAATTTTTATTTTAATTATTATGAAAAATATAATAAAATTAAAAATAAAATCGAACAAAGTGAAAAAGATGATAATATTAGTAATATAGATGATATGAGTACTATGAATACTCGTAGGAAAAATAAATTGTGAAAAATATATTTTATTATATTATTATTAAAATATATTATAAATTCATGATGTAGTTTTAATTATTAAAGTTTTAATTTTATGTTATTTATAAAAATTAACATATCGTAATTTAGAATACAATTTTTTTATTATAAAATTAAAATTTTTAAATTTATTCATTTAATTAAAATATCAATCAATTTTTTAAAAAGATTTCATATGAAAAAAAATCATTTTATAACTTATCTAATTCATCCTGTAGCATTTTAATAGTTTTTTCAAATAAATTTTTATCAACATTTTTACAAACCATAAACTCTCCTTCAGTAACAAACCCTAATTCTTCTAAGCATTTCAAAGCAATATTAATTTTTCCAATTCTTTCATGAACATTAGGATTAGTTAATTTAACTTTAGTGAATTTTTCTTCTCCTGGATTTTTAATAATATTATTTAAAATAACTCTCATAGTATTAAAGCAATTTTTCAAAGTATCACCATGTCTAAAAGGATTATAAACAGTTTTAATAGTTTTTAAATAATAAGAAACATTTTCTTCTTTTGTATAAACTTTTTTATTTTGTTCAATTTGACCAGGAACATATTCAATACCTAATCTTTCAGCTTTATCTCTAGCAATTTTTTCTAAAATATCTCTTCTAGCTTTTTCATCTTCTTCTTCTTGTTTTTTTTTTTGTTTTAAAAAAATTTGATTTTGTCTTTCTTCTTCAGCTCTTTGAGCTTTAAGCATTTCTTTCGTAGAATGAATTCTCATTTTTTCATGTTCTTCATCTAATTGTTTTTGTTTTTCTTGATGTAATTTTCTCATTTTTTCTTGTAATTCTCTTGCTTTTGCTTTTGCCTCTTCAGGATCAAGAGGGGAAGCTTGAGGTTGATTTTGGTTAACTTCAATTTTTGCTTCTTCTTCAAAGTCAGGATCGTTTTGATGCTCCATTATCCAATCTAATGCACGATCTATGTTACTTTGAGAAAATAAACATGCCTTTTCTGATACATTTTTAGAGTATCCCATTGCTTGAAGAGATTTTGCTGTCTCCATGTTTATTAAAGTTGATATATCTACTTTAGCTCCAGAAGATTGGGAGTCTGGATTAGGGTTTTCTGACATTTTTTTTATTATGACTTTTTTAATTGTTTTTTAATTTTTTTTTTTTATTTTTTTTTTGAATTTTTTTATTTTTTTTTTATTTTTTTTTTGAATTTTTATTTTTTTTGAGGTTTTGTAGTTTTTATTTTTTGTTTTGATTGTTTTTTAAAATTTTTTAACTTATTTTTGTTTTAGTTGATATGATATTAGCAATGTGATTCAAAATTTGTAATACTGATTGAATGAATAAATAAAAGAAGATTTAAAAGTATTTTTTTTAATTATAATAATTAAATTAATTATTTAAACCTGTTTTTTAAGAATACAATACTATACAAACATTTCTTGAATAAAGATATTAAATTAAAAAAATATTTTTCTCATAATCTATTTATTAATAAAAAAGTAAATTAAAAAATGAGAAGATTTGGTCAACTAGTTTTTAATGGAAATAGAAATAATAATAATAATAATAGAAGAAATGTTCTTAATAATGTCGGTGAAAATAGAACAGGAATTAACTTTTTTAATTCAAGGAGTATTGATTTTAATAATGCAAATAATCAAAATAATAATAATATAAGAAATAATAATAATTTTCATGAGATAAATCAAAATAATGAATTAGAAAGAAAAAACCAAGAAATTAATCTTTTAAAAAATGAAATTCAATTAAAAAATCAGAGAATTAATTTTTTAAACAATGAAGTTAGAAATTTAAAAAAAGAAATAGAGGATAAAAATGTTCAAATTGAATTATTGAAAAAAGAAATTGAGGACAAAAATATAATAATTAATACAGTTTTACCTCATGATAACAGAGAATTACAAAATCAAATTTTAGCTCAAGACGAAATCTTTGCAAATGCTCTTCAAGAACAATATTTAATTGGAAGGTATAATATAAATCTTAGTTCATTGATTAATAATATGAATAATAATAATAATAATAATAATAATAATTATAATAATAATAATAATAATAATAATAATAATAATAATATTAATAATAATAATAATAATAATAATATTAATAATAACAATAATAATAATAATAATAATATTAATAATAACAATAATAATAATAATAATAATAATAATAATAACAATAATAATATTAATAATAATAATAATAATAATAATAATAATAATAATAATAACGATCTTCCTATAGTTCCAATAATTAATCAAAGAAGAAGAATGACACAAAATGAAATAAATCAATTAGGAACTGAATTATATGATTCAAATATTCATTATTCTATAAATGAATGTACTTTTTGTTTACAAGAATTTAGAAATGGTGATGTTTTAAGAAGATTAACATGTTTTCATATTTTTCATAAAAATTGCATTGATCGTTGGTTAAGGAGCAATGGGTTTTGCCCAATTGATAAAGTAAATGTAATTATAAATTGAATAAGATAGATTTAAATGTTTAAATTTATTTTTGGGCGGTAAATAAAATAATTTATTTTAACGATTTATTTATATAGAAGTTAAGAATAATAAATAAAAAAGAAACATTTAATTTAGTAAGCATTTTGATTTCTACAATTTAAATATATATTTTTTATCATAGAAATAATAGATTAAACATCTTGTGAATGAATAAGAAGAATTAAAAGAAATAAGAAATAAATTAATGAGTGAAAAATAAAAAATAAATTGTTTAAAAATAATCGAATATTTTTATTATTCAAATATTATTCAAACAAAAAAGAAGAAAAGAAAAATGATGATAAAGATTATTAAGAAATTTATTAAAGATATGTACTTTAATTATGGAAAGACAAAGATTAAATGAAAGGAATATACTCTTGATTTCTTTTTTTATTTAATATTAAATACTCTTTTGTGAAACAAATAAATTAAACTAAACCAATCTACATTTTTTTCAAACAACATATTCATTATCCATCATTTGTTTTTTAAAGGATTTATAATTGTTCACAGTAATTAACATCTTTTTTAATTTGAAAAACCTAATTTTTTATTTCTATAACAATTCCAAAGTCAAAACATATTTCAATTATTCTTTCAAATAATATAATAAAGAATGAACTGGAATAATTACATCTCATATCATAATCATTTAATTGTTCTGCATATAATTATTAATATTGGAATTATTACAACTAGGATTTGAGATATTGATAATGGTACTTTTAAATAATCCACATTTTCAAATATTATTACTCGTTCTTCTTTTTAATTATATATTTTTTAATGGCCTTTAAATTTTTAAAATTTATTTTTTATTTTCAAATATTATTATTTCTTTAATTTTTATTTTATATTAATGAGTCATAATAATGGATTTGCTGAATTTCATGATGAAGATTTTAATAAAGATATTCCAATAAATGGTCCTTCTGAATCAGAAAATCGTGGAAATCAAAATCAAAATAAAAATCCAAATTCTCAATTTGTAATAAATGGTAATAGTAATATAACAGAAGAAGTATCAAATGTAACAGTAAATTATGTAAACAATTATTTAGGTTTTATAGGGAAATATTTTAATGTAGAATTAAATGATGTTATATCTAAATTAAAAGGAGCATGTATTCCTTTTAATAAAAGTTTCTATGAATCTGTAGAAAATACTCCTGAATTATATGGTCCTTTTTGGACTTTTACAACAATAATATTTTTAATAACTGTTACAAGTAATTTATCTGGTTATTTATCGAGTGATAAAAATTTTTCTTCTAATTTTAATTTTATGCCTTATGCAGCTTTATTTATTTATGGTTTTGGTTTTGGAGCTCCTTTAATAATATATTTACTTTCTAAATTTAGTTTTAAAGTTGATATTGATTTAATTACTAATATATGTGTTTATGGATATTCTTTTGTTATTTTAATTCCTGTTTTATTTATTTGTGCTATTCCTAGTGAATTTATCGAAACTATTTGTTTATTATATTATTTAGTTCATAGTTCTATTTTTTTGTTTTATAATGTTTATTTGTTAATTAGTGAAAAAGCTCCTAGAGCTAAATATGCTATTTTAGGGATTATAGGAGGAATTCAATTATTTTTGTTTTTTGCTTTGAAGTTTTATTTTTTTAAAAATATTCAGAAAAAAAGTGTTACTAGCTAAATAATATGAAAGAAAAGTTATTTTTTTTTTTTATTTTTAATTTAATTTTTTTAGTTAAAAAGTTTTAAGATAAATTTTTGTTTTTTTATATTTAAAAAGGAAAATATAATATTATTAAATGATAATAATATATATTAAATTTATTTAATATTGATTTGTTGAAACAAATTTTATACTTAATTTTAATTTCTTTGATAAATTCTTTAATAATAGTTTTTTTTCTTTTTCACATTCTTCTAAATAATTTGAAAGTTCTTTTTTAAATTTATTTCTTTCTTTATTAATTTTTTCAGCATGATATTTTTTCTTATCTAACAATTTATAATTTTCCATCAATTGTTTATTTAAACTTTCCAAATCTTTATTAGTTCTATTTAATTTTTTTTCAATTTTTTCTTCTTCAGTTTTTTCTTTTTTAAAGCCTTTTATCATATTTAATATTTTATTTCCTTTTTTAATTTTTGGAGTTAAATTATTTTTATTTTCTCCTTGTGAATTACTATTATTTTCTTCTGAAAAATCCATTTTTTTTTCAATATTATAACTTTTTTGAATAAAATTATGATTTTTACAAACATTTCCTAATACATTTTCATATCCATTTTTCATTTCAATTAAAACTTCAATTTTTAATTTAATTTTATTAACAATATTTAATTCATTTTCATAAGCTTTTTCTGCTAATTCATATTCTTTGTTTAATTTTTCAATTTTATTTTGAATAAAACTAGTTTTTTTATTTATTTCATCTTCAGATATTTTAACATCTCTTCTATATGAATTTATACATTCATTTTGATCTGTTTCCCATCGATAATTAGGATCATTTAATTTTTCTAAAACTTGATCAATGAAAAAGTCTTCTCTTAATTCAAATAATTTTTTATTAGTAACTTTAAAATTATTATAATGCTTAATAATATCTTTAAAATCTACATCATCCACTTGTTGTTTTTTTGTACGAAGATATTTTGAAAAAGAATTTAAATCCATTTTCAATAAATCTTTCTGCATTAAATATAAAAAAATTAAAGAAAATTTAAATATTGCTTTCCATTTATCAATAATAAAAACATCCCAAACTTTATATAATATATTAAAAGGTAAATAAGAAGAAAAAATTGTTAATATCCATTTAGAAAAAAATAAATCAGGATGAATTTGTACTTTTTTTAAATGATTATCTAATTCAGGAAAATATTTTTTAATATAATAATTTAATTGATAAATTCTAATAGAATAATCAGGCATATTTTTTAAAAAAAGTAAATTTAATTCTAAATCATCAATAAAAGATAAAAATATCCAAAATGAGATTTTTTCACTATCAATAAAATTAATTAAAGCTCCAACAATAAAATTCATTCCTTGACAATAACCTATTTCTGGTCTTATAAAAGCCATTGCAGTTAATATATTTTTTAATTGTTCATTTCCATTTCCTTCTAAAAATTTTTTTGTATAAAATGTCCTTGTTATATCTCTTTCTATTTCTTCACAAAATTGCTTTAATCTTTTATTTTTTTCTTTTTCATTTTCTGATAAATGTAATATTGATTCATATGGATTTTTATCTATTTTATATTGAATTAATTCATTTTTTACTGTTGATAATAGTTTATTTATATTTATATTTGATTGTAAAAATAATAATCTTGTTTTGGAATTTATGCAACCTAATTTAGAATAATGTTTTATTATTTTTTTATTTTTTAAAATTGAATTTAATAATTTGTTTGATAATCTTAAATTTATTATTTCATCAAAATCTAAATATGAAATTATTGTAACTATTATTTTCATATTTTTTTTTTGGAAAATATTTTCTATATAATTCAAGTGATGTCTATTGTTTAAAGAAATATTCTTTTGATTCATTTTTTTTTAATTTAAAAATTAATTAATATTTCTATAAATAAAAATTAATTTATTAAAAAAATAATTTATAATTTTAATTTTTTTACATGTAGAATATTTATAAAAATCTTTTTTTATATTTTTAATAAATATAAGTTTATGTTCCATTTTTAATTGTTGTTCGATATGATAAAGCTTTTTTCTTAAGAGTAATTCTATTTTTCATATTATTTTCTAATCCTCTAACTTCAGTTAAATCAAATTTTTCTTCAGGAATGTTTGTTAAAGAACATCCACTTTCACAATATATATTAGCATTAGAATTAATATTATTTAATTGTTTAGGTTTAATAGTTATTTCTTTTTTGTTTTTGGTGTTATTTGTGAAAGAATTAATTTTCATGTATTGTAAATTTTTTAATAAATTTTTATGTCTCAAACCTTCATTAACATCCATTCTCATAGGAACAATTTGACTTTTTGAAGAATTCATTATAAAGGATGAAGTATGAAGATTTGGATAAAAATTATTATAAAAAAAGCTTTTTTTTTCAATGAAAATAATATCAGAAAAATTAATTCTTTTATAATATCTTATAAAAAGACTTTGAATAATATTTTTTTTCCAATTTTTTCTAGAAAAAGGATTTCCATATATTGCAAATATTTCTCCCATTTTAACATTTGCATAAGTACTCATATTTCTAATTGAAAAATAAGTATGATAACAAAAAAGAGTAATAACAAAAATTCCAGTCTAAATAATAATTAAAAAATAAAACTTACAACAACAGAAAGAATAAATATTATAACAAGAAAATATTCTTCCAAAAAAACAATTTCAAACAGTTTTTTATTACAATATTTACTTTCTTTATTATTATTAGTACAATTATTTTTTAATTTTTTAATTTTATGAACTCTTCTAAAAAAATAACCAAAAGAACCAAAACCATTTAAAATACATAAGAACATAAAAGAAGATAAAAAACAATAAAAAAATTTATAATTATTTTTTCCTATACAATTTCCAACCCAAGGACAATGATGATCAAATTTTTCAACACAATTATTGCAAATTTTACAATGTGAAACTCCAGGAGGTCTAAAAATATTACAAGTAATACAAAATTTAATTTTATATTTAATACCTCTTATTCTAATTAATTTATTTTTATTTTTGGTAAAAGCATTATTAATTCTTAAATAATCATAATGAGGAAGAACTCCAGGATCAGAAAAAACACAAATAAATTGATTTATTGATGAAAGTAAATATAATATAAATTCTATTATTATTAAAAGAATTTTTGGTTCTTTGTCTAATTTCTATATTACATAAAATATTATTTACCATTATAACATATTTAATAAATAACCATGAAAAAATATGAATATATAAATTTGTAATTATACCAAAATAAAAATTTGAGCTAACAAAGATTTTTCCTTTAAATAAAAAAAAATTTTTTCCTTTCCAAATTTTATATATTTTTACTTTTTCATATCCACTTGAATCTGATATATAACTTTGAATTGAATAAGTGTTTATTTTCATCAAATTATTTATATTTTATTTAATTTAAATATAAAAATATAATAAAATTGCTTTTTTGAATATATTTTTGTAATTATATATATAAGATTTATTTTATAAAAAATAGATGAATAAAAATTCATCATTCGAGAATTTGAATATTTGTTTTGAGAAATTCGGTTTTGCAATTGAAAAAGTCTATATCAAAAGAATATAATAGAATTTTAAAATGACTAATATGGGACTCAACAGGAACCATTAAAAGACAATTTTGTTGAAAATATCATTTATAGATTGAACTTGGTTCCTTGTCCTTATCCATATGAACAAAAATATTTTGTCCATTTTGTTGATAGTATTCACCTTTGAGAAGCTGAGAAAATACAAACTTATTTGACATTACATGATTTGTATTTTTTTTTTATAAACCAAGAAGAGAGAAGAACACACATGAGATATTTTTCAAACTTCTGGACTTTTGAATCAACTGCAAACATGCGATTGCTTGCTTCATAAGAGAAACAAAAAACAGTTAAAAATATTTATTTTTAATCAAAAAAAAGTTAAAATTAAATATAATAAAATATAATAGAAAATAATTTAATAAAAATGGTATATAAATTAGATATTGTTCACAAAAAATATTATTATAATAAAAGAATAAAACTAGTAAGATATGAATTAATTGAAACAGATAATACAGCATGTTATGACTATGATCGAGGAACAAGTTGGAAAAAAGAAGGAAATGATTGGTCATCTACTTATCGAATGGCAGCATATTTTAAAAATATAGAAAGTAGAAAAATATTCTTAGCTTTAGATGATGAAAGTCAAAAACAATTAGCAGAGAGATTAGCAGAAGAATGGCAAATGTATCTTGATTATTATACAATGAAATTAATTCTTACACGTGAAAACAATAGAATTTTTTATGATTTAAGTAAATCAGGAATTGTTGGTTCTGGACATGCATATGGAAATTTATATTTAAAATTTAAAGATTAAATATAATGATAATCTAATTTTTATTTTAATATAAACTTTTATATTAAATAAATATATATTTAATTTAAATATTTTTTAAAATTAACTATTTTTTTTAATAATATAAAATTAAATATTATTTTTTTTATTTTAATTTTGTTTGGGGATTAGGGATTGGGCCCAATCCCCAATCCCCAAACAAAATTATTATTTTTAAATATAAAATATTTTTCTTAATTAAAGTATTTATAAATTAAAAAAAATATTATTAATTTTTAAGGACTTTCAAAGGCTACATAGCTATTCAGGACATTGACAATGAGAATTGGCCCTCTTTCTTTCCCTATTGGCTCGAGGGGATTCAAAGAACCTGGTATTAATCTCTTGATCCCAATGACATTTCTATATGGGAGGACATTGCTGTCAAGTTTAATGCTCAATATACTTACAATGTGGAGACACAACCATCCTTGAGGGCTCTCGAGATCCTCAGTCAGAAAGATAATGAAGGATTTACCGAGTACCTTACTCGGTGGAGAAAGGTCTCCACTCAGATTCCTAATCGCCCTGTGGAAACCAATCTCCTCCGTAAGTTCATCGACAGCCTGAGGGATCCTTATCTAGCCATCTCTTGGAAAGGCTAAAACAAAACTTTTAAAGAATTATTCAAGTTAATATTCAAGCTGATAGCAGTTCAACTCCTAAGTTGAACCATACTATAATAATACTATTTCGACAGCCTAAAGTTTTAATTCATTAAACTAATAAAGGTTGAGGAGTATTAACCAATCCATTCCGATGATCACATCGAAACTTCCTATGGCGACGGGGATAAGGTTGACATAGAAGGGATGGTTGTTTAGAGTAAGAATGTAATTGGCAAGTATTTCATGTATATGCTCCACTTGGCCGTTTCCTAACTCTATAGTGTAAGCTTCGTTTAGAACACATGCATTGTGGTTTAACATACTTCTAAACTTATGTGAGATGAAGCTCTTAGTTAAAAATAATAATTATAAATTTTATAAAAATAAAAAATAATTATAATTAATTATAGTAAAAAGTTTACATTTATTTCTATTATTTAATTAGTCTTTTGATTTATAATTTTTTTTAAAAACCTCTTCTTCATATTTAATATAATATCTTTTATTCCTCTATGATACTGTTTTAACAATTATATTCTTTTAGCCAACATCTCTTTTATTTTTTCTTTTGATTTATTTTTAAATTGGAGAAAGTTTGTTAATTTTTAAATTCGTACTTAATTTTCAATTTGTTTAATGTTTCTTTGAGATTTTAAATAAATAAATTCATTGTTTTATTCAATTTACTAAGTTTTAATAATAACTTAATTATTTATTTAAATTTAGAAATATCAATAACCAATGAAAATAAAAAAAAATTTTTTATTTTATGTATTATATCTTTTAATTTTCATTTTCTTAAATAACACTATCCTTTATATTATTTTATAATTAATTTATATGATTAAAATAATTTTTTAAGAAAGAAATTAATCTATTAAATGGTTTTTTAAAGCAAAATTATTTCAACAAAATTCAAATATAAAAATAATATAAATTATTCAAAATCCAATTAAATAAAAAAATGAATAATTTAGAAATTCAAGATAATTTATTGAAAGATATTAATAAAGATTTATTAGATGCTCATTCCAATTTAAAAGAAGCAAGTAATAATGTTATTGAACAAGGACATCAAATAGATAAAATCCAAGGAAGATTAGATAATGCAGGAAAAAGTATTAAACAAACTGAGAGAACGATGAAAGTAGTTGAAACAAGAGCAAAATGTTATAGATTTTCATTATATTCAGTAATTTTATTAGAATTTTTAACTATTATTATTCTTCTTCTTCATAAAATTTTAAGATTATTTAAATAATTAAAATATCATCAATTATATTTTATCTCATAATATTTTGATTTATATTAAAGAATTTAAATAAACTTTATATTTCTATTAAAATATGAAGTATACAATTAAATAGATAAAAATATATAATAATAAATGAAAAAATTAAAAAAAATCAATTATACACAATTACAATCACACCAAGCAACATTTTCATAATAATTATAATCAATAAAAATTGTTCCTGCTATTAATAATAGTTTTTCATAAGCAGTAGCTTGACTTGGAAAATTAATTAAATATGCATCAGCATCACCAACTAATTCACTTAAACCTTGATAATATTTATGAATAATACCAATAGGTATAGTATTTTTATTTATTTTTTTGTTTGTATCATATATAAAAAAATCAACTTCATAACATTTTCCTAATGAATTTCCTCTACAACAAAATCCAGTTTGACAATATTCTGTTGTTATTAAATATTTAATTTTTCCTTTTTCATTATTTATCACAAAAAAAGGATTACAATTACATCCATTTTTTTTTTCTATTATTTTTCCTACATTTAGATAAATATCTTCTCTTTCTGTTAATAAACCTATCATTTCATTTTTACTACAACAAAAAATTTTACTACAATTAAATTTTTTTTTAAAAATTGCTACTGTCTTTTTTTTTTTTAAATTATATTTTAAAGGATATTGAAAAAGTAAAGAATAACTTTTTGTATTTGAAGGACAAAAATTTCTACAAAAACAAGAAGAAATTTCACTACATTTAAATAAATATTTTTTTTCATTTAATAATTCAGATGTGTAAACATGATATTTATTTGAATTTTCACATCCTGATAAAATTTCTAAAAGATCTAATTTTTGTTCTACAATAACATGATTACATTCATTTAAAAACTCAAAAGGATTAGAAACTAATTTCATTTTTTCTCCTTTGAAATAAATATAATTTTTAATGGTTTTTTTCTCTTTTAATTCAGACTTTTTGTTATTTTCCTTCATTAAAATAGAATTTGAAAAGTTTATTTTTGAATTTGTATTTGGAGAATCTTTTAATTCTGAATTAAATTTACTATTTATTTTTATAGAATTAGACATTTTATTATTCATTGAAATTGAAACCATATCATCACCTGTATTTCTTCTTGATGAAGGGTCTTCTTTCTCAAGATTTAAATTAGTATTTGAATTTACTCTTGTGGCTCTTTTTTGATTCTTTCTATTTATATTATTATATTTAAATGGATTATTTATTTCTTTAATTTTATCTTCTAATTTATTACTATTATTATCGCTTGATGAAGAAAAATTTTCATCAAAAGAATCACTTTTATCCATTTTAATTTTTTTTTTTTTTTACGTTTTTTATAAATATTTATATAAATTATATATACCTTAATTATTGATTTTTTTTATAATATAAGTATTTTTTATTCATACCAATTGCCTTGTTTGAATGTTTATTTACTTTATTTTTCATATTCTTTAATTAAACAAGTAACTTTTAGATTTTTACTCATTTTCATTATATTATAATTTAATTCTTCAAATATAAATTCATTAATGTGATTTAAAGATAATTTTTACTTTCTTGATTTATTTATTTATTTTTTCCTTATTTCAAAAATAATATTTATAAACTTGAATATTACTTTAAAAAAAATTATTAAAAATATAATATAATTTCCTAATCTTATTTTTATTATTTCACTATTCTAAAAAAATATTACTGTTTCTAAAACAATGATTAAAAATGAAAATTTAGAGTAAATTGTTAATTTATATATTGAGGAATAGATTAATGAATGAATTCCAAATAATAAAATAAGGAAGACAATAATAAAATATTAAATGATATATAGAAAAATAAATGAAAGATAACCTTCATTCAATTTATTTAATTCAAATAGATTATAAATAAAGGATTTGATACAATTATTGAGCTTAATGACAAAAATATTAAAAACTCATTAGAAAGGAATTTACTTTATTCAAATTTATCTTTATTAAAATAAAATAATTAATTTTTTTTTATTTTAGTATCAAAAAAAATGGATAGAAGATACAAAAACTACAGAAATAATAATTATTATAATCAAGGAGGTTACTATGATAATAGGGGATATGGAAGAAGAAATAATTATAATAATTATAGAAATAATAATTATTATGAATATGAAGTTGAAATACCTTCAGAGCCTCAAAACAATAATAATAATAATAATAATAAAATTAATAATAATCCCCAATCAAATAATAATAATAAAATATTTACAAAAGAAGGAATTGAAATAGAATATGTTGAAAATAAAAACAAAAATAAAAAAAATAAAAATAGAAGAGGAAATAATTATAATAATAATAGAAATCAAAAAGAAGTAGAAATTGAATATGCTCCTGAAGAAATATATAATGAAATGAAAGGCAAAGGTCATGGTAAATTAATAGAAAAAGAAATAACAACAAATCAAGTATTCAAAGATGATTTATTAAATGATGAACACTATGAAAATATAAATCAAAATGATTTACATGAGTTAAATAATGATAATTATGATGATGAAAATTATGATGATGATTATTATGAAAGTACAAATTATTATAATGAAAATTATTATAATGACAATAGTGAAAGTGGTTCAACATCAACATCAAACACAAATAAAAATTACCAAAATAAAAAATATAAAAATCCTTTAACTTTCACAGATGAAAGTGGTTTTACTCAATTAGTGGATTCTCAAATAAAAGCTCAAACAAAAAATAATTATAACAATAACATAAATGATAATTTCTTAAATATATTAATGATAGCAGAAAAGCCTTCAATAGCAAAAATGATAAGTGAAGTATTATCAAATGGAAAATATAAAAATCTAAAAGCTGGAAAAGGTAAATGCTTAATTTCTTTTGATGGTTATTTTCAAGGAATAAAATCTAAATTTACTGTAAGTGCTGTTGCTGGTCATGTTTATACTTCAGATTTTATGAGAGAACATAATAAATGGGAAAATATTGATGAAAGTGAATTATATAATGTTCCAATTGTTAAATTAGAAGCAAATAGAAAAATGTATATGCCTAATTTTATTCAAAAAATAAGTGCTGGAAAAGATATATTATGTTTGTGGTTAGATTGTGATTCTGAAGGAGAAAATATATGCTATGAAGTTATTTATAATGCTTTACCTTATATGAATAAAAAAAGTTATCAACAAATTTATAGAGCTAAATTTTCTTCTTTAACTAAAAAGGATTTAAAATATGCTTTTGATAATTTATATGATCCTCCTAATAAAAATGAATCAATGAGTGTAGATTGTAGACAAGTTATTGATTTGAAAATTGGAGTTTCATTTACTAGATTTTTAACATCTACAATATTACCTGCATTAGAAGAAGTAAATAATTCAACAAATATATTAAGTTATGGTCCTTGTCAAACTCCAACATTATGGTTTTGTGTAGAAAGAATGAAGGAAATAAATAATTTTAAACCAAAACAATATTATAGAATATATGTAGAAATAGAAGTTAATCATATAAGACATAAAATATCATATGGGAAGAAATTATATACCAAAAAAGAAGCAGAAGATATAATATCAAAATTAAACAAATCAAAAACAGCTTTTGTAAGAAATATAACAATAAATCATAATAGTAAAAATTCTCCAACAGGATTAAATACTGTAAATTTATTAAGAGGAGCATCATCATTTTTAAAAATCAGTCCTCATGATACAATGGTAATAGCAGAAAAACTATATACAATGGGATATATGACATATCCAAGAACAGAAACAACTAAATATGCAAATTCATTTGATTTTGTAGGTTCTTTAAAAAATTTTGAAAATCATGAAATTTTCGGTGAAAAAGTAAAAAAATTATTAGTTAACTTTGAAAAACCAAAACCAAAAGGTATTGATATGGGTGATCATCCTCCAATAACTCCATCGAAAGTAGCAAATCCAAAAGATTTAAATGGTCAATATTGGAAATTATATGAATTTATTTGTAATCATTTTTTTGCTTCTTTATCACCATCAATAGAATATGATGAATTAAATTATACAATTGATATTGGAGGAGAAATTTTTGAAGAAAATTCTTCAAAAATAATAAACGATGGTTTTTTACTTTTCCAAGAATATAAGAGGAAAAATTATATAAGAGATTTCCCAATATTGGAAAAAAATAAAGATTATAATATATCAAATATAAATTATACTTCAGGATGGACTGAAGCACCAGATTATTTAACAGAAAGTGATTTAATATCTGAAATGGAAAAAAATAGAATAGGAACAGATGCTTCAATGCCAGTTCATATAGAAAATATATGTCAAAGAGGTTATGTTAAAGTTGATGAAAAAAGAAGATTAATACCTACTCAATTAGGTAAAGCACTTATTGATGCTTTAGGTGAAGTTGATAGTGAAATTATTCATCCTGAAAATAGAGCTAAAATAGAACAATTTGTTAATGATGTTGCTCATGGGAAAAAAAAATATGATGAAACTTTGAAATATGCTTTAGATTTATATCAAAAAAAATTTTTCTTAGTTAGAATTCAACATGATAAAATTTTAAATATTTTCAGAAAATATTTTAATGTTAATACTGGTAATTTAGGATTTGCTTTGAAGAATGTTAAAGAAAGAAATGAAAAGTTTAAAAGAGAGAATTTTCATACAAAAAAAGAAAATGAAATCAATACAGATTTAAATACTTGTGATGAGTGTAAAAAAGGGAAAATGTATATTGAATATGATAGATTTGATAAATATTGTATTTTTTGTACTAATTGTAAAAGAAGAACTAAAGTTATTAGAGATGCTGTTAAAATTGAAGTTAATAAAAATAAAAAATGTGAAAAGTGTGGAAGTTACTTTATTGATGTTGAAGTTGAAAATCCTTTTTTAAATGGAGATAAAACTTATTGTGGATGTTTAATATGTGATCCTAAATTAAATTAAATTTTTTTTTTATTCATCCTAGATTTTCTATTAAAAAACTTAATTAAAATTTTATCTTTTTAAAATTAATATTTTGTTTAATACTATTTTACTCCAAATTAATATACTATAAATGGTAAAAATATAAACAATGAAAAAAATATTGATGTGTCTATTTTATCAATTAGTAAACCAAATGATTCTAATTTTTTAGATAGGATTAATTAACTAAAAAGTAATTTTGGATGGGATATATCTTGTATTGAAAAAAATAATATAGACTAAATCTTCATGTTTATTTATCTTTTTTTATTCAATATAAAATATTAAATAGAAAATATATAGTTTTAATATTTTTAAAATAAAACTCATTTTAAAATAACTATTAACATTTATTTATAAAATTAAATTAAAGAACTTATTTCTGAAACACTAAAAGTATCATTTCCTTTTTCATTTAAAATATTTATAACATTTTTATTTTGAAGTTTTTTTCCTAATATCTCTTTATTTTTTTTTCTTTCATTATCTATATTTTCATTTGTATTAATTACTTTTGTAGATAAAAAATCTAATTTAAATAATTTTTCAAAAACATCATTTTCAGATGTTTTATTTTCATCTAATAAATAATTTAGAAACTCTTTACATTTATTAGATATACTTTTTGGTATTTCAGGAATTTTATTTGTTTTAGAAAGAAAATTAATAAATTCAATTTGTTTTTCAAATTTATAATTTGACCATGGTTTTTTTCCAGAATAAATTTCTATAAGTAAACAGCCTAAACACCATAAAGTATAAGATTGATTAATTTTATAATTTTTATCTTTTAAAATATTTTTAACAAAAAAAGGAGGAATATAAAAATTAATATTATTATTATTGCTATTAATTAATTTTTCATAAATTTCTATTCCACTTCCTAAAATAATACTATCAATAAAAGCATCACTTATTTTTATAATTCCATTTCTTTCAATAAAAATGTTTTTCCAAGTTAAATTTGTAGAAATAATATCTTTATCAAATAAATATTTTAAACCTTCTAATATTTCAATTGAATATTTTTGAATTAATTCTTCATCTAAACAACCAAAATTTCCAATTAAACTTTCAATACTTGTTCCATTACAATATTCATAAATAATACTTAAAAATTTATCAGAAATGTTATTATTCATATTACTTCCATCATATAATGGAATAGCACTTAAAATATTTTTATGTTTTAATTCATATAATTTATTTAAATTTAATATTACTTCATCCCTCTTTTCAATTGATATATTATCATATATTTTTATCATTACCATTTCACCTGATATTGAGCATAAACCATAAAAAACTTCTGCAAATCTTCCTCTTCCTTTTGATATTCCTTTTATAAATTCTTCGTGTGTTAAAATTAAATTTATTTCATTTGATTTTTTTTTATTAGATTTTGAACTATATATTAACGGTTCATGATCAATATTATCTGTACTTAATGTTAATGAAATGTTTAATAATGCAGGAGAAATTTTATCAGGATGAATTAAAGTTAATTTCTTAATTTTTGGTTTATTTCCACAACATAATCCCATTATAAAATTCTAAAAAAAAACATTAAAAGAAAAATATTATTTAAATAAAAGAAATATTTTGTTTAAAAATAAGCCTTTAATTTATTTTTAGTATTAAATTTTATATTTTAATTACTTTATTTTTTGCATTTAATCTAAGTCCATAAAACAAAAAGAACAAAATTTCATTTTTTCATATAATCTATCAATTTGAACATTTTCTTTGATTTAAATAATTTAAAGTAAACTGTAAAATGGCTTAGTCGAGATTAAGAAATCATAATATCATTAAATCCTAATCCACTATTAAATTTTAATCAAGATTTTTTTTTTCAATTTCATCTTAACAAAGCAAAAAATATTTAATTATTTAATCAATGTTTAATAAATATCAAGACCCTGTACTCTATTGATTAATATATATGAATCATATTTTTTTGAATTAATGTATTTAAAATAAATAAAGAGATAAATTAATATTATGATGATTTAATTCTCTTTTAATAAATATAAAACTATTTATTTATTATATTAGTATTATTTTTTTCTTGATAATCTATTAAAAAGTTAAAAAAAACGATTATTATTTTTTAAATAAAAATAAATCATATAAAAAAATGAACGTAATACGTTGCAAAGTTGCTTTAGTAGGAGATTCAAAAGTAGGAAAAACAAATATTGCAAGTCAATTAACTAAAAAAAATTTTAACAATACATATCAAACTACTTTAGGAATAGAATATTCTCAATATGATATTCAAATAAAAGATACAAATTATACAGTTCAGTTTCATATTTTAGATTTTACTGGTTTTTCAACTTTCAGAGAAACAATAAATAATTTAATTAAAGATTGTAATTTTATTTTATTGGTTTATGATTTAACTAATCTTGAATCTTTTCAAAATATTAAATTATGGAAGACGATGGTTGATGAATTGAATGTTAAAAAAAATACAGTTCGTTATTTAATTGGAAATAAAAATGAAAATCCAGATAAAATTAAAGTTGATCAAACAAGTATAGACTCAATTGCAAATAGTTTAAAATTAAAATCTTATTGTGTAAGTGCTAAAATGAATACTAATTTAGTTGAATTATTCCAAGAAATGGCTAAAACTCATTATGATAATTATATTAATTTCATCAATAAAATTAAAAATCTGAATTAAGGAGAAAAAATGAAAAAAAGGTAAATTTTATTAAAAATTGTTTTAAATTTTTATTAAATTTAAATTTAAATTTACTTTTTGAAAATTGAAAAAAAATATATTTATAAAATCAAAAAATAACTTTTTTTTCTTTTATTAAATTTTATTTAATATTTTTATTTAATCATACATCTTTTAAAAATAACTCTCCAAAAAACAATACTTTGAGGATATAAATATTGAGCTAAATCTCTTAACATTCCATCTAATCTTACTTCTTCATCAAAATTATTGATTCTAACATAAATTGATTCAAGTCTATATCCTAAAGCAATAAATTGTTCTTCAGTTAATTCCAATTGAGTAATTAAATTATAAATATTATCTACATTTGTATCTTTTGCAATTAAATTGACTAATTGTTCACATTCATTATTAAATAATGGATCTCCTTTATAGGAACTTCCTATTTTATATTCATTGTAAATGTCATCTAAAAGATTTTTTATTGTTTGTTTTAATGCTGGATCTACCATTTTATGAAACTTATAAATTAAATTATTTTTTTTCGTTTTTTATTTTCTTGAAAAGAATATTTTTTTATTAATTTAAATTTTGTTAAATTATTTTTTAATTTTAATATTATAGAAAAATAAACTATTTATATTTTAAATCATTTCTTTTCCAAAAAAAAATTGAAGACATTAATTATAATATATTATTTGTATGATTACTATATAAGTGATTTACAACTTGACTTAAATTTCTTATTCTTTTTTCCATAAAATTTTGAGGAAAATTATTTTCATTTAAATTTAAATAATTACCTAAAGTTGTTTTTCTTTTAACATGAGTTATTTTATATTTATCATAATTTAAATTATTAAAATCATTTTTAAAAAGAAAGTTATTTTTATTATGAGAATCTATAAATAAACTTTTCATTTTTACATGAGTTTTTGGATTGATTAAATTTGTATTAAAGAAAGTTGTTTTATTTTCATCTTTAAAATATTTAGGATTATATTTAAATAAAGAAATTTTATTATTATTTTTGTTATAATTTAAAGTATTTTCTTTTCTGTTTTCTTTATTATAAAAAATCTTAATTTCAGTTCCTTTTTTATCACTATGAAAAAGACTATCTTCTTTCCTTTCTGAATTATATAAAGATTTATTATGTTTTCTAGGAACACTTCTCATATAATTAAAATTTAAAGGTTTTTTTAAGTTAGTTGGAGAAAAAAATTTATTTTCGTTTTCTTGATTAATACTATTATTCATACTTACATTTCCTTGAGTAAAATAATATTTTTCTTGACTTTTTTCTAAATTATTAATATTATTAGTATTTGAATGAGAAGGAGAAAAACTTTCATTTCTAATATTTTTTTTTTTGTTTAAATTTTCAGAATTATTATAATATTCGAATTTGATTTGAAAATTTTTAAAACTTTCTCTCACAAAATCTAAAGTTTCTTCAAAATCATATAAATTTATTTTAAAAATAATTCCTAAAAAATCAGGCCATATTTCTAAATTAAATTTATGTCTACAAAGAGCAACAATTGAACAAGAAATATTAAAAGGATTAAATTTCATATAAGCATTATTCATTTTCATTAATTCTTCTAATAAAATTAATGAACAACTATAAACTAAAGTACTATCTTCAGTTAAAATCTTATCAGTTATAAATACTATTCCATTTAAAAAAAATAACTCTAAAAAATTTATAGGTTGAATATAATTTAATTTATGATTTAATATTAATAAACATGTAAGTTCAATTTCTGCTAATTCTTCTGAAGAATATTCATTTTCTCCAAAATATTTGAAATTGTTATTAGTCAAATTATATGTTGATTCATTATTAAATTTTATTGATAAAATTAATGCTCCCAAACTTAATTGTTGAAGGTCTAAATTACTATTATTTTTTTTAATTAATATATCAAATAAAAAAATTGTATTTAGGAAAATTGAATTTTTTATTTTATGCTTTTCAATAAAATATTTAATTGTTTCTAATAAATTCAATCTTTTTGATTTTTCTTTTTTTGATAACTGTTTATAAAAATTTGAAAATTCTTGAAATTTAGATAATCTAATCATATTTAAAAAAATATTTCTCACATTTACATCTTTTGGAATTATTAAAGAATCAGGTTTAATTGAACAAGGAATACTTTCTTTATAATAATTATTATGATTTTTTTGGTTTGAATCATTAAAAATTCTTAAAAATGGTTTTTGTCTATATGAAACATACATATTTTATTATTATTATAATTTTTTATATAATTTAAATCATAAATAAAAAATGATTAATATAAATTATGTGTCTTAGAATTTTATCAGTAAAAATACAAAAAGAAATATTAAAATGAATGTCAACTCAAAATTATGTGTTGATTAAATAATTCTTATTTTTTTCAATCTATCAATATATAACAAATTAATAACACAAGAAATACGCATTATATTTGAATTAAAAAAAATCAAGTAAATTAACTTCTAAAAATAAAGAATTATAATTTTGTAAATAATATTAATAAAATGTCAACTTAAATAAACAATGGAAATGAACTTATTGATTACATTAATTTTAAAATTAAATATTAAATCTCTATAGAATAATAATTAGATAAAAATATTACTTTTAATATAATACTAAAAGGAAAAAAATTCCAAAAGAAATAAATTTAATTTAAATTTAATCATACAATTTTTTAATATCTTTTTTTTAATTTTATTTTGTGAAAAAACAAGTGATTTATATTAATTTATTATATATTAATAAAAATATTATGTCATACTTTATTTAATTTTAAGTGCAGTATGTAATCTATGAACAGTATCATATAATATTAAATAATAAGTGCCTAATTTTTTCATAATAAAAAAAGCAACCAAAACAACTAATAAATCGAAACTTAAAAAAGCATAAATAAAATTATTTTCTATGACATTCCAATGTTTGAATATTTCTTTATTTTCAATCTCAATTAATTTTATAAAAACCATTTGAGCTTTATCAATAGGATAATCAAAATTAATAAATATATTTAATATATTAGGTTTATATAAATAATCCTGAATAATGTTTGTATTATTGTTTTTAAGATCAATAAAATATTCTTCATAATATTGAATTAATTCATTAAACATTGATTCTAAACTAGTTTTTAACCCTCCTTTATTAATCCCATTACCAATTGTCATACATCTATTAACAGAAGATATTATATCTTTAAAATGATCAATGTAATCTCTATCAGGAAAATACATATTATAAAAATGATCATTTACAGTAACACAGAAGTCTTTTTGATTATATAAATCATTTACTTTTTTTAATTTTGTTAACGGAGGATTATTAATTCCTTCAGCATTAAATTTTTCTAAATTTTCAAGTGTTAATTGAAGAAGATATATTGTTAATCCAAAAGGAGTTTTATCAAATTTTTCATAATAATGACTATTTAAATTTATATCTATTTTATAATAATTATCCATTGTCATAAAAGGATAATTATTCTTATTAAAAGTTTCATTTTCTTGGACATCACAATTTAAAATTGTTTTTTTATATGTTAAAATTAATTGAATATAATATAATAATTTATTTGTATAATCTATTCCTAAAGAATTTGCTTGTTTTATTGTTTTTATTTCAGACATATTTATGAAAAGAAAATTTATCAATAAAATTGTTATTATTATCATTAATATAGAAATTAAAATTTTAAAAACAACAATTAATTTAAAATTCTTTCTTAAATATTCTATAACATTATATTCTAAATTTTCCTTTTCTTCAATTTCCAATTTTTCTTTATCTTCTTTTTCTTTTTTGGATAATTTTCTATCCATTCCTCCTTTTAAAATTTTAGAACTTGAAATATTAAAAGACTCATATGAATTATTAATAAAACTTGGAGTAGGAGTTTTTAAAAGATTTTTTTCTTCATCTTCAAATATAATTATTCCTTGAGATCCTCTTCTATATAATTGAGAGTTTAAAATTTTTTCATACTCTTTACATTTATCATAAGAAAAATCAGTTAAAATTCCTAAAAATACATTCAATTGAGAAGTTAATAATTTATCATCTTTATCTCCTAATAATAAAAATGTCATATAGAAATTACTTTTAATAAAATGATTAAAAATAAATAAAAAGGAAATTATTATTATAACACAAGTTAAAAGAAAAATACTTGTATAAAAATAATTAAAATTTTCAATGTAATCATAATTTTGATAAATGTTTTTTACAATTTCTCTCAAAACAAAATCAAATCTAGGAAGCAAAACAGTTAAAACATTATGAGTGATAAAATAAAATAAAGTATCATCTAAGGTTACTTCAATAGTTTTATTAGGAAATAATTCTTTTTCAAAGTTTTTAATATGACAATTTGAAGGAAGTGAATTCCTACTAACATAATCTATAATATAATAATAATATAATATTTCTTCATGAATAGATGAATCTCTAATATAAATATTCCAATTATTTTTTAAAGCAGTATAAGTATCCTTTTCACTTATAAGTTGAGAAACTCCTTTTATTTCTAAATTATTTAAATATTGAAAAAATAAATTATCTTGAATGATCATATCTTTTGCTTTTGAAGAAATTAATAAATCAAATTCTTCCATATTTAATAATAAAGATTCATATTCTATTTTATCTGAATGAAATAATAAAATTCTATCAAAAAACATTGAAGAACTTAATAAAACATTATATTTCAAAGTTGAAATTGAAAAAGATAAATTATTAAAATCATCTGTATCTTTAATAATTTTTTTTGATAAAGGATGAAAAAAAATAGATAAAAATAAAAGAACAAATAAAATACAAGCAAATAGTATTATATATAATATATTTTTATTAAAATTAAAATCAATTTGATTCGATAAAAAATTTTTTTTTCTTGTAGAATTTAATTTAACATTTTTTTTAATAAATGAATTATCTTTCTTTGTTTTTATTTTTGGAAGTGTTAAATTATTATTATCAGAAGTCATAACACCAGATAATAAGTTATTATTAGAAGTTGATAAATTTACTATGTTTTCTGTAGATAAATATGAAGAATTTATTCTATTTTTTTTTAAGGCACCTCCCATTGAAGCAGTTTTTTTTAAATTAATTAAAGAAGGAGGAGGTTGCATTGTAATATGTTTTTTAAAGCTTTTATTTGCCATAGTTTTAGTAATTATTAATTGAGGAGTTTCATTATTTTTATTTGTAGTAATTATGTTTAATTTAGAAATTGAACTATCTGAATTTATTTCATTATGATTAATATCATTTAACATTACTTTAAAATATATAAAGCCATCTAATGATAATGCTCTTATTTTAAATTGAATTAAATTTGAATTTTGATTAAATTCGGTATCTCTATTTATTATTGTTCCTAAAACTTTAGAACTAGAAAATTTTTTATTTTGATTTATATTATTTTCGAATTCTTCTATTTTATATAATAAATATAATTCTGATTGAGATTCTAAAATGAAATTTTTTATTTTTTCCAAAGATGGAGTTAATTTTCTTTTATCATATAAAAAATTAAAATATGATGTTTCTCTTATTCTTTTATCCTTTTCTATATTTAATCCAATATTTTTAAAAGAATGTCTTTGCATTTTTTTTATGCTTTGAAATTTATGAGATTTAGAAATTGAATTTATTTGCTTTCTAAAAATTTTAAAGTGATTTTCACTAATATTAAAATAAGTAAAGAAATTAAATTTTATTTTTTGAATAATATCTTTATTAATAATAAATTTATCTTCCATTGATTGAGAATAAGTTAAAAAATTACCAAATTCATCCATTACAAAAAAACAACAGTCTTTTGAAAATTCAAGAAAAGTAATATCTGAAATTATACTAATATTTTTAGATAACTTTGGTATAATTGTTCCTTTAATATTTATAGGGTGACAATAACCATTTTTATTTAAGATAAATTTATCTTTATTTGTAAATTTATTATTATGAATATCTATAAAAGCAAAACTAAATAAAACATGTTCATGATAAGTTTTTAATAATGAAGGCAATAATATATTTATGTTTTCTCCTATTAATTCATTTGATTTATATCCTAAATCTAATTTTAAATATTTACAACAATATGTTATTATAAAATTTTTTTTATCTCTTAAAGTAGCTATTAAAGGATGAATCATTCCTTTTTCTGTAAAAGAAACATTCTTTTTTGTTATTGAATTTAAAGAATTATATTCTTTATTTATTAAAAAAATTATTTTATCAGGAATATTTTGACAAATAGTTTTAAAATATATATTTAATAAATAACATAATTCCATATTTGAGCATTTATGTTCTTTTGAAAAATTGATTATAATATTATTAACCAAATTTTCATGACTTGTTTTAAATCTTTTACAAACTTTAATTATATATTCTAAGTGTAATTGAGAATATGAAGAACGAGAAATAATATTTTGTGAATTTGATTTTTGTTCCATTGCTTCTTTTTCTATTTTATTCATATAAGTCTTTAAATCTTTTAAATAAATTACATTTATTAAATTTAAAGTTGATGATAATAAATCATTATGAATTCCATCAATTAAAGATCTATATTGTAAAAAAGAAGAAAATTTTAGTAAATTTTTTGTTTGTTCATTTTGTAATAAAATTTCTTCTTTTAAATTTTTTTTATATTTTTTTAAATAAAGCCTTTTTAACTGATAAAATTGAAATCTTAAAAAAAATGGAATATCTTTTCCACATTTTCTAATATATTTTTCAATTAAATAACAACCATAACTTATACTATTAGAAAAAAAGAACAAATATTCAACGTGTAAAATTAATATTTGACAATATATAATAAATTTATTATTTTTTTTAATAGTATGCAATAAACTGTAAATTTCATTTTCAATTAGAATAACAATATCTCTATATAAAGAATAAAATTCTTTTGTATTTAAAATATTTTTATTTTTCATTGAAAAAATAGGAAGAGTATTAAAATTTAATTCATCTTTTATCATATGACAATTGCATTTTTTATCAAGACATTTTACTTTATGTTTATAAATTAAAATAATAATTTTTTGTAATTTTTCATTATCAGAAACACTTTGCATTAAATGAGTAGCAAAATATAAATAAGGATCAATATACATTCGTTTTTGAGGGTTAAATAACATTTTATTAATCTCTCTTTTATAATGTTTATTTTTTATAATATATGATATTTTATAAATTACAAAACTCATTATTAATTCAAAAAGCAGTTTTTCATATAATTCTTTTTTTGTCATTTTTCTACTTTTATTTATATGATAATAGATATAAAATTCTAATATACAACTGATGAAACACATATAACAAATTATAATATAAATTTTTGATAAAATTGTTTGCTCACTAAAATAATTTTTAGAATAAGTAACAAAAGTTCCAAAAATAATAAATAATAAAATTAAGACAGGAAAAATTTGAGTTGAATCTTCTTTGGCTGAAAAAATATTAAGAAGTTGAATAGCTTGTAAATCAAAAGTTAAAACAAGAAAAATTTTAAACCATTTATTTTGATAAATTTGAATAGTATAAGATTCACTAAAAAAAGGTCTATTTAAAAAAGCAATAAAATAGAAAGTAAAAACATTTAACACTATAATAAAAAAACCATTTAAAATTATAAAAAAACAAGGAAGTACATATAAATTATTAAAAAAAATCGAAATAATTTCTTTCGTATCATCATTATTTTGATAAATTTTAGAAATTATAACAAAACTAAAATATTCTATTAAATGTTGAGAAAATCCAATAATTATATAAATTATTATAGCTTCAACTTTAATTAATATATTATGTAATTTTTTATATTCTGTTTTTTTTTTTAATTCTATATTATAAATTATATAAAAAAGAAAGAAAGGAATTAAAAGAAAAATATAAAGGAATGAACAAATTATTCCATAATTAGTATTATTAATACAATTAATTGATGAATTTGAACAACAAGTCATATGACGCAAAAATTTAGATATTTTAAATGAAGAATTTTCTAAATCATCCATTATATGTGATTGAATTATTGATCCTAAAGCTTTTAAAAAAAATGCTGGATATAATAATATAGATGGTGTTCCTATTACCATTTTTATTTTGTAAAATACTTTATTTATTGCTGCTATTTTTTGTTCTTTTGTTATTTTTTCTTTTTTTTTTCTTTCCATCCTTTGATTATATTTTTTATTTTTTTAAATATTAAAATTCTAAATATATTTTGTTTGTTCTAACATCAATAAAAGATTTTATTAAAAAAATTTAATTTATAATTTACTTATAATATTTTAATATATTATTAATAATTTTTTTATTCCAAAAATTCTCTTTTGAATTTTGTCATTTTTTTCAATTATTCATTTTAAATTAAAAAGTCATTATTTTCTTTTAAAATCAATTAATAATCAATTTTTTTCTTTTCAATATATAATTCAACAATTTACAATATAATTTCAGAAAATAAAAAAACTTTTCATTTACATAAAATAGGATTTAAAATTTTACCCCATATAAAAGAAATGATTATTTTAATGAGAGTCACTATCACCATCTTTACTCTTTTTATCATTAATATATTCAATTAAAGTATTTTTTTTTCCACAAAAAAATTTTTCCAAAATAAATTCTTTTAAATAATCACAAGATTTACTCATAAATTTAATATAAAATTTAAATATTTTTTCATTATTTTTAAAAGATTTCTTCATAATTTCACTATGAAAATCTGAAATAACTCCATTTTTAGAAATTCTTTTTCCAGTTTTAAAAAAATTAATTAAACTTTCAAAACTTTCAAACCAAAATTCTTTAATTCCATTTTTCCAATAACCATATCTAATAATATCTCCTTTTATTTTAATACCAATTCCATTCATTTTTCCATTTTTCCAAAATCCAATATAACATTGAAAAATAGATAAATCCCAAACATAAATACCAAAACCATTTTTAACATCATTTTCATAGTAACCAATATATTTTTTACTATATTCCCAAGTAAATTCCCCATAACCATTTAATACACCATTTTTAATTTGACCTTCATATCTTTTTTCTCCATTATATATTATTATACAAAAACCATCCATTTGATCATTATTCCATTCTCCTTCATATAAAGTTCCATCATTCCATTTATATATTCCTATTCCATTTCTTTTATTATCTTTTAATTCTCCTTTATATAATGTTCCATCTTTCCATATTATTATTCCTATATTATTTATTATATTTTTTGTCCATATTCCTTCGTATAATGTATCATTTTGATTTTTATATATTCCATAACCTTTTGGTTTACTATTCTCATATTCTCCTCTAAATATTGATTTATTTTTTATATCTATATATTTTGCAAATCCTGTTGCTTTGTTCTTTTGGAAATATGAATATAATTTACTTTTGTCTTCCCAAGTTATTATTCCAAAACCTTCTTTTTCTTTTTTTTCTTTTTTATTTTGGTCATTTTTTATTCTTATATTTGAATAACTTCCTAAATAGGAATATTTTACTTTTTTTAATAGGAAATATCCTTTTATTGATGTTATTGAATCATTTAAATCACTGTTTAAAAATTGAGTTGAAGATATTGTTGAATTTTGACATATATTTTCTGCTTTTATTTCATTTTCTGGATTTTGATTTTTTTCTCTACTTTGTACATTTAAGGTTAAACTCTTATTCTTTAATTTATTATATTTTCTTATCGAAAGAATTTGACGAAATTTACTTTGAATTATAATTATACTATGGATTAAATAAAAATAATTTGATTTCGCATTATATGATTCTATTAAATATGGTTCAATACTAGTATTTCCTGTTAAGTGTTTTTGGAAAAAATCATTTTCATCTATTACATTGTCTGAATGGAATATTTTCTGTGAAAAAATTATTTATATTTATTATACATTTGAACAATAATTTGTATTACAAACCTTTGAACATGAATCAATTCCCATTGTTAAATAATTATTTTTAATAATTTTTTTTGTATTTAAGGTTTTTTATATATAATATAAAATTTGAAACTCATATATAGAAATATAAATGTTTAGTTTTTTTGAATGTAAAAACATCGAGAATATTAAAGATGATTCTTTTGAATTAATAAAATTTCCTAAAATAAAAAAAAACACGTATAAGGATTTGAATCGTTTAAAATATAATTTAATAACAACTACAAATTCTACTCAATGTTTAAGTAACAGGAAAACTAATACTGAAGAAGAGTATATTCCTGAATTAAAAATAATAGAATATCCAGAACAAAAAAAGAACATTAATTCTTCTTTTACTAATTGTAATTATAAACTCTTATTTTATCCATCAAAAAAAATTTTAGATGATGATCAAGAATTGAATAATGAAGATTTTTTTTCTAATTCAAATATTGATGAAGATAATGATTATTCTAATAATAATATTAAAAATATCATTAAAGAAAAAGATAATAAAAGTAAATATTGTATTTATTGTGAAGAAATTTATAAAAATGCTTACAAAAATAAAGAAAAAATAATAGAAAAAAATTGTATATATTGTAATAAATTAATAAATATAAATACTTTTAATGAATTAGTCAAAGAAGGTTGCTTTGATAGTGATGATGATAGTGTTATAGAAAACTGTTGTAGTTATTATGGTGATAATTAAAATTATAAAAATTGTATATTGTTCAAGTTCAAAAAAATAGGACTAAAAAAAAATGACTAACAACAGAGATTTAGATTAAAAAATGAATTTAAAATAATTTAAATAAATCTTTTTTCTATTTCAAAAAATTTTATTTTTAAAACAACAAAGATATATAAATAGAAAAGAAATAAAAAATAACTATTCTTTTTTTATTCATAAATAAATCTAATAATCTTTAAAAAATATATAAAAATATTTAATAAAAATTCTCATTTAAAAAAACTTTAATTAACTTAGATAAAAAAATAATTATTTAAATTTTAATTTTTAAAAGAAAAAGAAAAATATTTAACAAAACAAACCATAAAAACCAAAAAAAAAAAAGAATGAAAACAACAAAAGGATTCACCAAAAGGTAAAAATTAAAAATAAAAAAACAAAAAATTATATAAAAAATATAGGAAAAAAAAGCCATGTCAAAAGCTTCATCCTCCAGCAATATCATCATATTCAAATCGTCCAATAAAGCAGAAAATAATAAAAGACATAGATTACCAAACACCTAAAAATATTTATAATAAAAAGTGTCAAAAAACAAAATCAACATATTATCATTCGATAACATCAAATAAGGGTCCATGGTCAGAACAAGAAGATAAGAAACTAATAAATTTAGTAGAAAAATTTGGAGCTGAAAAATGGTCTTATATATCATCTTTTTTACCTGAAAGAATTGGGAAACAATGTAGAGAAAGATGGTTTAATCATTTATGTCCTACTGTTAAAAAAACTGCATGGTCTAATGAAGAAGAATGGATTTTATTTATTATGCATAAGAGACTTGGAAATAAATGGAGTAATTTATGTAAATTTTTACCTGGAAGAACAGATAATACTATTAAGAATCATTGGAATTCTACTATGAAAAAAAAAATTGATATTATTAGCCAAGAATATAATTTAATTTGCTTTGGAAAAAATGAAAAAGAAATTGAATCCATTGAAAATGATATTTTACAAAAATGCGAAGAAGTTGTTAAGGATGATAATAAAATCTTTTATGAAGAGAAAAAAAAAAATTATGATAAATTTAAAAATATGGATATTGAAAATAAACAAAGTATTGGGAAACTTAAAAAAATATTATTATTTAGAACTCATTCTAAAAAAACTAAAAAAAGAGGAAGGAAAAGAAAACTTGTTCAAGAAGATAAATTTATATCTCCTATTTCCAAATTTAATTTAAATAAATCTACTTCTGTTAGGAAGTATAATTCAAATATTTTAAATAAGAATAAAGTTAATAATAATAATATTAATCATCAATTTTTAAGAAGTTCAAGTTTAAAAAATGAACAAAAAAAAGAAAATAAAGTTTCTAATTTAATTACTCCTATTAAAGATAATTCAATTTCTGAAAATGAAGATATTAGTAAATCTCTCAGTGTAAATTTATCTAATTCAAAAAATAAAATATCAGAAAAAAATATATTTAATAATAATAATAATCAATTAATTTCTACTTTAAATGATACTCCTGCTTTTTCAAATGTTAAAACTCATTTATATTTCTCTTCTTCAGTAAAAAAAAATCCTTTTAAAATAGATGATGAAAATTATAACTTTGAAAAAATAATTTTAAATAATGAAAATATTTCCCCAAATAAATATTCTGATTATATGAAATATAATAGTGAAATGTTTAAAAGTCCATTTCAAATGAAAAATTTTTTATTCACATCAAATCAAAAAGAAAGAAATTATTTAAATAATAATCCATTAGAATATACTCCAATAAAATATAATCCTCCTCCTTATAAGATGAATAATATTAATTTAGATAAAATGTTTTTTAGTAGCTTCAGACCTGATATTGAAAGTCCTCAAAAGTGAAAATTTAAAAAAATTAAATGAATTAATTAAATGATAATATAAATTAGGTATGAAGTTAAAATAAATAATATAAAGAAAAATATTGTTTTTTTTCTAAACAATTTTAAATATATTTAATATATAGATAAAACATTAATAATTTTTTATTTCAAAATTATATATTTTTAATAAAAAAATTAAAAAAAAAAAATAAATATTTAATTTATTCAAAAGATATTATGTCAGACGTGGAAAAAAAAGAAGAACAAAAACCAAGAAAACCAAGAGCTCAAAAATTTGCAAATTTAATCAAAAAAGGAAGAAATGGTTTAGTTAAATTTCAAGCTTATAGAAAAACTCCTTCATTTAAAAGATCAAAAAGATCTTTATTTCATTTTAAAAGAAATCCAAAAGTTGAAAGAAAATCAATTTTAAGAGAAAGAACTTTTGATAGATATTCCATTTTATTAAATCCTTGTTCAAGTGAAAGATTTTATAAAAAAATGGAAAATGAAAATACTATTATTTTTTATGTTGCTCAAAAAGCTAATAAACAAGAAATTAAAAAAGCTTTTAAAGATGCTTTTAATGTTTTACCTCAAAGAGTTAATACAATGAATACTATTTTAGGAAGAAAAAAAGCTTTTATTAAATTACCTAAAACTAATGAAGCTTCAGAAATTGCAAGTAAAATTGGATTAATTTAAATAATAATGGTTATAATCAAAAAAATATTATTTTTATTTTTTTTTTGTTTTGTTTTTATTAAAATTATTGATTTTTGTTTAAAATAGAATTTATAATTTTTAGTCATAATAAATTTATTCAAAATCTACAACCCAAAATCATTTTTATTTTTTATTTTATTATTTTAATTAAGTCAACAATTGTGTAAAAGATGAATTATCTAAATTAAAATCAAATATATAATTTTACATTTATTACTAACATCTCTTAATTTAATAGAAATAAATTTATTATATAACTGCGTCATTTTTCCTCTTTTTAATTTCTTTTAAAATATTATTCAATCTTCCCTTTACCATAAAGGATATAGAAATTAATATTTGAATTAGAATATAATCTTCATATCATTATATCATTCAAATCTTATCTTTATATCTAAATTCTTCAGTTATCATCCAATTTTTAAGGAATTTCATGTTTTAAATATTGATTCAAAAAAATAAAATAATCTGCATTTTTAAAAAATCAACAATTAATTTTGATTTTGATTTATTTTCTACTAAAGCATTAATAAATAAAATAGTTAAAAAATTTTGAATTTAATTTTTTTTTATTTTTATCCCGTCTTTCCGTCAAAATATATTTCCTATATATTAAATTAATTTTTGAAAATTTATTTCTTTCATAATTATTATTATTTGAGTTTTTTAACAAATCAAGATTTTTTTCTTTCATACAAATTATATCTTCATTATTTATAAAAAGACATTTATTTTTTTAAATTTATTATAATTAATATTGAGTCCAAAATAAGTAAAAAAAGTTTTAATTCAGAATAATAAAAAATAATAAATTCAAAAGAACTCCAATAAAGAATGTAAAAACACAAATAAATTAACTTTCAGATAAATTAGCATTAGAATCACTTTTAGTAGAAAAAAAATTAACATAAGTTTTTGCTTTATTAATATATTCCCTAATATAATCTTCGGTTTCATTTTCTTCTTTTAATTTTTGAATGGATTTTTCAAATTCTTCAGAAAGAAAATATTCATTTAAAATATCAGCATAAGATAATTTACACATTAAATGAAAACCTGAATTTAAAGAAATTTCTGGATTTTGTTCTAAATATTTTAAAACTTTTAAATTTCTTTCATATTTTACTTTATCAACAATTAATTGATGAGGATCAATTTTACAGTCAGAAATAAAATCTTTTTCTAATAATTGTTTATATGTTAAATTCATAATATTTTTATTTTTATCTCTTGAAATATTACTAATAAAAGATTGAGGTAAAAAATCAAAAAATTGATTTGAACCTGCAATTTTAAGATTTTCATTAATAATATTTTTAATTGTTTTATGAAATCTTGTTTTTATTTTTTTTCTTATATCATCTGGTTTATATTTTCTTTGTTTATTTTTTGTTCTAATTTTATTCGAATGATTATTTTCTTTCATTGGTAAAACAGAATCTTTTAATGTATAATTTGGAATTGATACATTAAATCTTATTTTTGATTTTGATTCTCTATTTTGTTTTTTTGATATCATTGAAATTTATTTTTATTTTTTTTAATATTTTTCTTTTAATATTTCTTTTTTTTTGGATATCTATTCTCTTTAAGTATGTATTTTATATATCTTATATTTTTATAAAAAATAATTTTTTTAAAAAAAAAGAGTATAAAGGAAAAGAATAATTTTAAGACTGGTTATATTTTAATGATAAATTTGAATATGAAGAATGAAACAGTTTTTTATTTAGAATTAGAATTAGACGATTTTAATACCATAATTTAAAGATTTAAAAATATATTTGAAAAAGATGAAATAAGTTTGATTTTTTATATAAAATAAGGATTAAATATATCATTAAATAAAAAATTAATATAAATTATCTATTCCATTGTTATCATAAAAAATAATAAATACTAATTATTTATTTATATAAATTATATAAAGAAAAAAAAACAATAATAATAAATAATAAAATAATTGTTGTTGAAATTCAATAAAAAAAATTAAAAAGTTTAATTGGAATTAATCTTTCATAAAATAAAAATGGATCTAAATAAAATTTCAAATTATTTAGAAAAAGAATTAGAAAATTATAAAATGCTAAAAAGTTCATTTGAAAAAATATATAAAGGAGAATCACAATTTTATGATAAAAAAACCAGAACATTGTCATCAGCAGAAAATCAAAATTTTGAAAATGATTTTCAAAAAAAATTATTAAATGATTATTTTTTAACAAATAAAAAATTAGAAGAAAAAAGAAACCAAAGGATAATAGAAAAATTATATAAAACTATTATTCCAACACTAGAATATTATATAAACCAAACAAAAACACAAAAAAAAGAAATATTAAATACAAGAGAATCAGAAAAAAAAAATGAAAATGAAAAAAAAGAACAAATAAAAGCTCAAACAAATAATGAAAATGAAAATGTGAAAGCAAAACAAAGAAATATTCAAGATAATGAAAATAATCTTAAACAAAAAAGGAAATCAGATGTAAAATCAATTTTAGAATATGAAAATGAAAGAATTATTATCAACAAAGAAGCTTGTTTATATTTTACAAATTGTGAAATGGTATATCATGCTTATTGTATTGAAAAATTATATCAATTATATAGAAATATTCTTGCTGAAGATTCTAGTAAAACAATAATAGAATCTATAAAAGACATAATTTCTGATATTGAAGAAAGCTATTTAGAAGAAATAAAAAAAAAATATAAAAGTCCTATAACAAAAAAAATAAATGAAGAGACAAACCCTAATCAGAGTAAAATAACAAATCCAAAAAATATTGAAGAAAGTAAAATAATAGAAACACAGAATCCGAATATTACTCAAAATAATTCTGAGATTATAAAAGAAGAAACTAAAAATATGAGTGAAATTATAAATGGGAATGATAAAAAACAATATAAAGAGCATGGAAGAAGAAAACAAAAAGATAATGATAATGAATCTAATGAAGGTGATGAAAGTAGCATTCCTTTTTGATTGTATTTTTTTAATTTTTTTAGATTTTTATTCTATTAAAAGATATTTTTGATTTATATTTAAAAACAATTTTTTAAAAAATTTTTTTTAATATTTCATTTGTAAAATTAATTTATATACTTTTATTTGATTATGATTACAATAATAAAAATAAATAAAAAATTCAAAAATTTATTAGTTAAAAAATCCAAATTTTTAAAAAATAGATGAATAAATATTTGAAATCTCAAAATTTTCAAATTGGGATTCAAAACATTTTACTGAAAGTAAATTAAATTTAAATAAAGAAACTAACAATATTATTCTCTACAAAATATTTAAAAACAATCAACAAAAATAAATATATTATAAAATAAATCATTCAATCAATCATTATCAAATAAAATATTTATAGAAATAAAAGTCTAAAGATTTATTAAAAGAAACAAATGAAATTAAAAATATATAATATTGAAGATTATTTATATATGAAATTAGATTATTAAATGATAAAGTAACGACACTTGAAATTATGTATTCTGAATTACATTATCATACTTTAGGTCTGAAAAATTAAGTAATTTTATTAATCAAAATACATAATAAATTTCCAATTATTATAAACGAACGAATTTTCATTAACAAACAATTAAAAGAATATCATTAAGATAAAAAATATACGAATATAAAAAAAAGAAAATAGTCAAATAAAATTTAAAATAATAGTTATATTAAAAATATAAATAATACTCAAATAAAAAGAGAAGATTTATTCTGATAATAAGGGTATTATTATCACAATAGTAATTCTTCATAATATTCCAATTATAAAAAATTCAAACATAAATAATGAATTGATATGATAAATTTGCTGAATTTTTTTTATATTTAATTTTTTAAATAATTAACTTTTTATTTTTTTAGCTTTTTTCTTTTTATTTATGTTTTTTCTGAATTATAAATTTAATAATGAGAAATGGGTTTATTGATAAACATTTTTCAAAAAGAAATAATACTAATTTTGACGATTCATCTTCTTCTTCAGAAGAATTTCATGTTGGTTATTATGAGAATTTTTTAAAGAAATTGCAAGAAAATAATCAAAATGAAATTGATAAAAATAGTAATATTAGTAAGAAAAAAAATAAAAGTTCAAATAGAAAAAAAAGGAATTCTGTTATTGGAGGAAAGAATTTGAAAAGAGAAACTTTATTAAAAAATAAAAAATTTAGAACAATGTTAAGGCAATCTTTGATAAAACATAATAATGATATTCTTAAAGAAAATATCAACAATGAAAATAATAATAATTATATAACAAATAATAACACTAACTTAAATGGCAATGAAGATATTATTAAATTAACTCCAATAAATGAAGAAAAATCAGATATTAAAGTAGATAAAGAAAATATAAAAAATTTAAATAAATTAAAAATATCAAAACTTTCAAATAATGTTTCAATTCAAAGTAGTATTGATTCAAAAAATTCTAAAGATTTTAATAAAGAAATAAATTCAATTTTAAAAGATGTGAAAAAAGATCAAAGTTTATTTTTAATTGAAAAAAACTCACCTTATAATAAAAGATTTTCAATGAATATTATGAGAAATTCATTTTTTCCTAATTCAAATTTAATTAAAATTTATCCTTATAAAACAAAAAATTTTTCTTCTATTAAAGCTAAAAATTCTCTTCGCAAAGCTTCTGAAAGTTATATTAAAAATTCTCATAGTGATAAAATAAGAAATAGAAAAGAAAAGAAATATAATATAAACAATTCTTTAGAAGAAAATATAAAAGTAAATAATCATAAAACTAATTTATTTAATCCTCAAAAAATAGAAATTGAAAGTTTTATGAATAAAAAAAATAATAATTATATTCATGATGGAAATAAAGAAATAATTAAAGAATCTAAAGAAGAAAATATTAATGTGAATAATGAAAAAATACTAACTCCAAGTCAAGATACTTTTAAAATTGGAGTAAAAAAAAAAAGGTGTTTATTTTGTTGTCTTCCGTTGAATTAATTAATTTATTAAAAGTTGATGTTCTGTAAACTTATTTAGTTTTTTATGTATAAATAAATAAATTAATATAAGTATTTTTATATCATAAAAAATAAGTAGGTTAAATATTTAAAATCAATTCTTTAATTTTATTATTAAGTAAAGAAATGATAATGTAAAAATTGCTTTTGAGGAAATTAAAAGGAAAAAACAAAAATAAAAAAATAAATATAATTTGATGATAATTATAAAAAAAACTTTATATATTCCTTTAGAAAATAAATTATAATCAAAATGAGAATTTAAAAAGTTTAAATATTAATTTTCATTCAACAATTATTTATTGAATATTTATTTTTTTAATTAAAATAAATATTATTAAGTACCCTTTGGTTGAGAATTTTTAAAAAAAAATATTTATAAAAAAACTTGACATTAATTAAAAAATAATAAATAATAAAAAGCTTAAACATTATTCTTTGAAATCATCAGAATCCTTAAATTAAAATCTTTATTTTGGAAAGAATTGGTGAGCACATTTTTTACAATAATCTTCAAATTTTAATTTCAATTTTTATCTTGAAAATTGAGAAAATTAATAAGATAAAAATATAATAGTTCAAATAATATCATAATTAGAATTATTTACTTTCCAAAATATAAAAAAATAATCCAAAAATTTGGAATTAAAATACAAACAGTTAGTTAATTTTATCTTTTTAAAATTGAGCTTTTAGTTGGATAATTTATATTTTTAATATTTTATTTCTTCTCAAATTAATTATGTTAATTAATAGATTTTTATTTTTTTATATTTAAAATAAATGAAATATTAATTTTAAATTATTTTTCTTTTGTGATTCTTTGGGGAT